>JAHDVE020010285.1:0-25000 GCA_022606495.2 Halesus radiatus
TAAGTCCACAGCCGTAGGAGTTAAAAGAGAGAACACACAAAGCAATGTAAGTATTTTTATAACCTCGTCCGAATGAGTTTATCTTTTATTAATTACAGGTGGTCCATTTCCAGCTTTAATTTGCTATAGTTATAAACAAAACGTCTTCTTCTTTCATTACAATTTTTAAAAAGCAACTCGTTGCCGGTTTTGTTTAGTGCAGATACTACTCGTATAACGTCCCGATGTATGAACAGTTCGTCCAGGAGGGTGAGGTGTCGGGGGTGTGAGGTGACTTTATTGTCACTTGGAGGTCAATACGGAAAGTATCGACTAATACCCTCATTGACACTCTTAATCAAGTTGGTCTATGGAAGTTACCGATGCCACCAGAGGTCGTTTTCACACGTAGAAAATAGTAGTCGATACAAATTACAAATAGAATTTTTGTGTAGGGGAAATGTCAGTCGAACGTAGCTCATCCACATTTACTTTATTTTTATTTTTCATTTATTTTAGAAACAGTATACGTATAAAATGAGTGGTGTACAAATTACAAGGTTTTAGAAAATTATTACAAGGATCCGAACCAATGACATGTCTCTATGTAATATCTAGTAAATAGTTAAATACATTTTACTGGGTAGGGTTAGTACAATGCTACGGTAAATATAAAAGGTATATTAAAAAAGTACTTAGTGTATAAGTGTACGTGTGTGTGTGTATGTGTGTATGTCTACCTATTTGTCCGAATAGTGCTATGTACTGGAGATTTCTGATTGCCCATTGGTGTTACGAGTTATATTTTTATTAAATGACGGTAGGGAGTCAAAAAATATGTCGAGATTAAGGTTGGGACAAAGATTGATAAATGTTTGGAGAACACGGGAAGTTAGTGAATTTTCTTCAGCGTTTGTTTTGTTCTTTATGTGTAAAATAGTTTGGTGTGGCGAGTACGTGATTGCGAATTGTGATCGTATAGTTCATTTGAAAAATATTCGTGGATATTTGTGAATATGTGCGAATATCTGCGGATATTTGTGGATATCTGCGGATATTTGTGGATATCTGCGGATATTTGTGGATATCTGCGGATATTTGTGGATATCTGAGGATATTTGTGGATATCTGCTGATATTTGTGGATATCTGTGACTGTCGGTAGCGTGCACTTCGTGTTATTTAGCGTGGCTAAGAAAACGAACCATAATAAAAATGTTATTATTTTTTTAAACTTTTTAAATTTCTTATAAGCTACATTTCAAGTATTTTACAAAATATTTAATTTAAGGGTATTCTCGGTCATGCGTACCTTATCAGAAAAGAGGAGTTTTTGTGTCTGAAGAGTGAGTGACGATTCTTACTTTGGTATGTACATAATAATTCATTTACTTCTATTTATAAAATCTTATAAAATATTAACGTATATACGTTTTTTAAATAAGATTTTAATTTTATTTATTTATTCTGATTGGTCCTTAATACAGCGCATTTCAAAGTGGAAGTTATATTATTTTTTTTATGAATTTAAAAAAAATTCAATTTAAAAGAGTCTTTTTTAAAATCATCAGAAGATGATAACATAATCGCCGTTTTTCAAGTATTCAATACATATTTGGACGTAGCTATGCAGAAAACATCCAACTCACAAATTGCACAAAATCAACTTTTTTATGTTTTCCTATACTCGTAGATAAACACGAATATGCTGAAAACGCCCAAGCTCCAAATGAAGTAGATTTTTGTTAATCCATATTTATATGAATCCACATTGCAGTTTTCGGATTAAATTGACTTAAAAAACGTCCATACGGTTTGAAAGTTTTTTGCTGTTTATGGTTTAAAAAGATATTAATTATATATAAAATTAAAATTCACTCCACAAATAATACCGTATTATACTATTGTATTGTCAAAATTTCAAAAGTCTTTTCCTCACCTTCATCTTTTTGGGGTTGTTATAACTACGTCCAATTCATACCCGAACACGAAAAACTACACACAGCCAATTTTTGGACATAGAGCAATGCGCGCCACTGGGAGTTGTCTATTATACATATCTGTGGATGTCTGCGGATATCTATTGATATTTACATACAACCACATAACGTATTATCTGTGTACTATCCATAATAATATTTGGATGATTTTTATAGCGCCGTTTTTGTAGAAAATCACCTTAGTTCCGTTGTGCACATCTAAACTCATAGCAACAATCTAGATTGGTTGCTAAACTTTTTTTTCCAGTGGACCATATTGCCGTTATTTTAATGTTCACTGTGTGGTATGAAAATTTGTAAAAACTTGCACATGAACGTGCCTGCGTGGACGCGACTCGCTTTAAATGCGCAGTAGGCTTTTCGAGCGAAACTTACTACGGTGCTTCACTATGCGTGCAGTCTAATTAACTCCGATCCGTGGACCCGCTTTTACACCTCGTGGAGCCGTTCTTTTTTCCCCTGCAAATCTATATGGACCCCCCAGGAGTGTAATAATAATAATTATTCACAATAATTAATTAGTACTTGTGTTTAGATATTATTGTAAAGAATATTTTAAAAAAATGTCATTAGTGTTTTTTGGGGATATTTATTTATTTATTTTGTTTTTATCTACGATGAATTAAGCATGTTTGATGAATGAGATAATGATGAATGGAAGTAAGTCTAAATTCATTGTGTTTGAAAGAGAGAGTACAAAAACAGTGTGCAATATAGTAGTGAATGATAAATACTTGGAGCAGGTTGATGAGTTTGTATATTTGGGAAGCTATGTTTACGAGAGATGGAAAGACTGATAGGGATATTGAAAGAAGGGTGAATGCAGGAAACTCGATTAACGTAGGACTTAACGCGGTTGACGCTAATAAAAAGTTGTCAAAAGAAGCGAAGCTAGCAGTCCATAATAGAGTGTTGATACCAACCCTGATGTATGGCAGTGAGGCATGGAATTGGCAGAGAAAGGATGAAAGTAAACTGAACCCCGTAGAGAAGAGATCTCTGAGGCGAATGTGTGGTAAAACCATGTATGATCGTGTGAAAAATATTGCGATTCGTAAGGAATGGAATACTGATGTAAGCGTAATGAGTAAGAATAAGAAAAGGGCGCTTAAATGGTTAGGCCATGTAGAGCGAATGAACGAAGAAAGGAGTGTAAGAAGAATACATGTCGCGAATGTGAATGGAAGAAGAAGCCGGGGACGCCCGAGGAAGACATGGCGTGATCAAGTGAATCAAGTCGAGCCATGTCAGAAGTCGGAATAATAGGAGAGAATGTATGAGACGATGTATGAATGTGAAAGAAGCATGAAGTGTATGTCAAGATCGATTTGTTTGGCGGTCCGTCCTCTCTGCCTACCCTTGCGGGGAAACGGCGTGATGGTTAGTTAGTTAGTTCCGGGACAACCGCTTTACCAACTTAGCTAATGATACCAGTTCTATTTATGTCATTCTTCATCGATACCATATCTCAAATTCAAACTTTTTTTTTTAGTGCCTCTAACTATTACACAAGTATACCCACGCACTGGCCTTGCCTATGTGGGATTTTTTGTTATATATAAATTTACATACATCTATTCGAATATCCGACGGTCCCAACGAACGATGTCGGATGTGCAAATGGTAACTTCTTATTAGTTTCACGTCGTAACTTTTCACGAGTTTCACGTCTACAGTTTTATTAATTTTTGACTACTACAGCTCTTATGCAAAGTTACCAATTTACACATCCGACATTGTTCGTTGGAACCGTTGATATATATATATATATATATAATTGAATATAAAATTTAAAAAAATGTTCTAACCTTTGTACCTATGTTTTTTATAAATATATGTATCGAAACTTGTAATTGACGGCCTTCATGGTTGAGGGGTAAGGTACGAATCCGTAGGTCGCGGGTTCACATCCCGACGTGCGCAAGTAAATTTTATTTAATTAATTTGTGTCGTTTCACGATTAATTAATTAAAAAATAATATGTAGTATATTTGCGCACGTTTCAGAGTGGAAGATACTCTCAGTATAGCCCTGGTGAAAGATTACCATTCAGAATTGAGGCATTGCTTGAAACGGCTTTTAGCCGTGTTTGGTGACCAGATCTGAATAGCCAGGTATTTCCCCACCTTCCTCTTCCCCTCCCCGATACCTTCAGCCTCCCACCATTCCCCAATTAGAGATGCCATAGTCTCACTGGCTCCAGACGTTTGGGAGCAGTTGGGACTCTTGTGCGGTATTCATATAAAAAAAATTATTAATAAAAAAAATAAAATTTAGAAATAAAACCATCTGATAATATTTTAACATAAATTGTTTTCATATAAGTAAGAGATGTCTTACAATTAAACTTCATATACCTACTAAGATTTGTAACATTTGAAAATACAATAAAAAAGCAAATCTGAATGAAAATATATTTTTTAAAGTAATTTTCCAAGGAAACAGTTAGAAAAGTAAGTATATGCAAGTATAGTTGTTTTTCATTGATAATAATGAATATTTTACCGTAGTTCGCTCTTGCGCATAACTCGTCTTATCCGAAAACATGGCTCATTGCATGTGGGTTGTAATATAATACGCAACGCCTGGTGTCTTATCAGTAATACTTATGTCGCTTAACAGACCTCTGCACTAGCGATCAAATTATTGTAACAGTAGATCCGAGCCATAAATTGTATAAAATTTAAAAAAAATCAGCTCTGCCACTATAATAATAGTTCTTTATTCCAGAAGGTATGCAGGGGTAGTGCAATGCAATACGTTCCATAAGTGTACATAATACTAACAAATAAATAACAATAGGTAAAATAAGAAGAAAATATTACTTAGTAAAATATCCAAAATAAGTTCATTCGTTAAAGAGTTTTTTTTTAACATGTTCATGGTGGATAATTGACGGTCTGCCGTCTCCAAAGGGCTCTCAAGGGAGATATCCATGCAGTCATAGCAGTGATTACGGTATTCTTGGATTGACGTACTCTGCACCATAGGCTTTCCATGCGGTGGCGGAGAAGTGCCCAGAAAGAGTGCACTCGTCTTTCCAGTAACATTTCTGTAGCGCTGCAGTATCTTGGTAGACGGAATATTTAAAAATATATAGAAATCGATATAAAAAACTATTTATTTTAAGGTAGCATATTTGCACTGTCGTTTTTTTTAACTTTAACATAATCTTTTTCTTGTTGTTGTGAATTACAGTCTTAATAGGAGCCAGTGAAACTATGGCATCCTCAATTGGGGTATGTAGTGAGCCTGAGTGGTATGAAGAGAGTTAGGAGATGGAGAAGAGGAAGGTGGGGAAGTATCTGAGTATTCAAATCTGGTCACCAAATACAGCTAAAGCCATTTCAAGCAACGTTTCAATTCTGAATGGTGGTCTTCACCAGGGCGATGCAGAGAGTATCTGCCACAACTGTGCTACATATTATTTTATATGAATTAAATGAGGAATTAGACAATTTAATTAAATAAATCTTATTGAAGCTTATAGACTTCTTTGTAAAATATTTTTTAAGCATTGAACATAATATTAACAACTCTCAAAATGAAATATGAAACCGAAAATAAAAAGGTGACGGTCACATCTGCGACACGAACCCAGGACCTTAGATGCTGTTTATATACCGTGTATCAGAGGCGACGGTTTCCATTTTATTTGACGTCTCTTTTCTGTTTCATATTTCATTTCATAATTTTTATATTATCTTCAATGGTTAAAAAATATTACAATTTGATTTGTAAGCTTCAATAAGTTATTAAAAAAAGTAAAATAAATAAATATCCGATAGGTGTATTCGGTAAACTATCTAGATTTTAAATAAATTCGGGTGGAATCTTGCAATATGTATATATATATATATATATATATATATAAAGATAGCAGCAAAAATATATGGAAAGAAATTGAAGTATGACAACGATAAAAATAACGGAAAACAGTAAGGAGGCATTTCAGTTGGATAAAGTTCCGTTCCAGGATAGACCGAGAGAGGTCTTGTTTTCATATCCCAGATGCGACTGTTACCTTATCATTTTGTGCGTCTTTTCTGTTTCATATTTCATTTGAGGTTTGTTAAGTCGATGACCTTACCCCTCCACACAAAATTCTGTTTTCTAGTGTGGAGAGACGTTACGAAAAAGTGTTGTATACCCCAGTGGATGTATTCAGTATATTTTCAATTAATTTATTGGAAACATCATTTCTCTCTCGGAGGGATTACATTTACAATGAGTTTTATTACACGCTGTGATAAATCCCATCTCTTCTCTTTTCTCAACACACCGTATTAATATTATCATTCTATACCAGATGAACGCAACCATTTCAAACAAAAAATCATTGAGAAAACACATCAAAAGTAAAGATCTTCGCTTATCTAAGGCTGGCTCAATGCCACAGACAGAGCCGAAAAATAACATACTTATGATTTCTTCAAATGATTGTCATTCACTTTGTGGGGTCATCTATATATAAATGAATTAAATATTATACTTAGTTCAATTTTTAATTATTGATTATTTTTATTGAGATTTTAAAAACATCATTTTAATATTTAATCATTGCAGAAAATAATATTAACACAACCTAAATGAAACATGAAAACTGAAAAAAAACCTAGAGAAAATAAAAAGATTTCAGTCGCATCTAGGACTCGAACCCAGGACCTCTGCCTATCCGGGGCAACCGCTTAACCAACATAGCTAATGAGACCAGTTCAATTTATGTCATCTTCATCGATATATAAATGTTGTTTTTTTTTCATGTTTCATTTAGGTTATGTTAATATTATTTTCTACAATGATTAAATATACTTTGTATTCACCACTTTATTAATCTACGGATATCTACATGTTTCAAAAGCGATGCTTTCTTCATCAGGAGTATATACTAGAATACTATAGATAATAATGTAAAACAAAAATAAATAAATTACTTGCAATCCGTACTAGATATTTACTATACTTTTTGGTGAAAAAAAATTAAGTTTTGTATGTTCCTTTTAATTACGTAGTTATAAAATTTATACGTAAGAGCTCGCTTCCAAAAGTTTACGTTCCACCGTTCAACTTGCAATCCGTACTAGATATTTACTATACTTTTTGGTGAAAAAAATTAAGTTTTGTATGTTCCTTTTAATTACGTAGTTATAAAATTTATACGTAAGAGCTCGCTTCCAAAAGTTTACGTTCCACCGTTCAACTTTCCAAACAGAGTAATATTTCCATGGCAAACGCCATCGTACGCATTAGGGCGGGACGCATTTACCTACGCTGAACTTTATTCCCAATTTTGGGAAATATCGTGTTATTAATAAGAAAGGTTAACGCCTCCCCGCCGAGTAATGTGAGCGATAAATTAACGCCCGTTATTAGAATTTGCGCCGGTGCTCGCGGGCGCATGCAAGCGGGGGAGGCTATATTGTGACAATTCAGCGTTTTAACAGCAGCATCTCCAATATTCTAGATTGTTACGTAATCATATTCACTATCCTGATTGCTTTTATATTAAATGTTGAAATAAGACGTTGCGTAAAATGATTTTAGCCAGATACTTCCTAGTCTCCCTCTTCCCCATCTCATTGCTCTTTGCTCTCCCCACCTTCAAACGTCAGGTTCCCGCCTGGGCGTCGCCAGTTTAATCCACCGCTAGCTAAGGTGGCTCTGTATGAAATCAACATAAACCAGGCACTGTAAGAATGCGTGATACGGAGAGTGCTTCGTTCCATGTTATATTTCTGTTAGCGCCCGTACACGGGTCGATGCGGCGCGGGAGCGGTATTGCGCACTACCATAATAAATATTAATACACGCAAGCGGTACGTGATCACTATGAAACTTTTTTATTGATAACATTTCGTTTAGTTAAAAAAAATGCTTTAAAAATATTCTTATGAATCTATAAATTAGGCACAGTAATAATGTGATAAAAAAGGCATTGTGAAAAAATGTTAAATTCCACAACCTCGTCGTCAGTTGACTGATACTCACCGATATCTACAGACCCGTGTGCGAGTTCATGCAGCGCGACATCGCGCATTATTACCCGCATTTTTACTGCACTTGTTGATTTTATTCCGACCCGTAAGGAAGCCACCTATGCATTCATCATTGTTTACTTATTACTTATTACATATATTTATTTTATTTATTTGAAACACACATTATTTAACAATAAAATGTAAGAAAGCTTTGACTGCCCAACTGGGAACAAATCCCGTTTTAGGACAGTCAAATTGACAAGTTTAGTTCATATTAAGTGCCATTATACAAAAATAGAAGGGAAAAAGCTACTATTTAGATATTATAATAGGATAATATATCTAGAAAAAAACATTTGTGTATACCCGATAATTTCAGTATAGTATAATAATAAATATAGAATAATAGTTCAAAGAGATAAGAAAAAAAAGTATAGAGTAGTCGTTTACATATACCAGATAATTTGAGTATAGTATAATAGTTAAGTTAAGTTATTACGAAATATCCTGTTAATCGAGGATCTAAATAAAGTAAATTATGCTTTATGTCACTCTCATTTGGAATATGGAATTTGGGATGGGGCTCAGCTGCATCAAATTACATGAAACCATTAAATACAACCCAGAAATGCATCATAAAGACCATTTTAAAGGTCCCCATAAGGACGTCAGCAACGGAAATTTTTAAACAGTTCAATGTTCCAAAAATGGCTATCACTCTTCATGATCATAATACCAGAACAAAGCAACTAGATAAGGTAAATATACCTAAATGCAATACTACTTTTGGACAAAGAAGCTCTGAATTTTTAGCTGTAAAATTATACAACAAACTCCCACTTAATATTAAAAAAAAGTAATTCAATCAATAATTGCATTAAGTCCAGCAAAACTTGGCTAAAGGAATTACCAGAACATGAACTGACTACTATTTAAAAATAAACGTCATAGAAATTACTGGAAAGACCCTACCCTAACCTTGAAGTTGAAATATAGAAGTCGATGAAACCCCTTTATGCAAAACCTGGTCCGCCTCAGCACGGGATCTCCTAGTGAGGAGGACTATGAAAAATTCTATAATATATATGTATTTTTAATATTTATCCTTTACCTTGTAATATCAAAATTATATAGAAAAAAATAAAAAAAATAAAAAGAAGGACTTATGAAGAGATGAAAAAAACAAATATTATGGAGTAAACAATTATGTTTGATAGGTGCTATGAAAAAAAAAACATTTAACGTTGAGTACTAAAAAAAAGATAATATTATTTAGTAATATTGATAAGATTGAGTTACGTATCTCTTAGCTTTATGAGCCGACGACGAAACTCAGTTGTACAAGCAATGTTTCCATAGTTTTCACAATAATAAATAAATAAAGTTTACGGCCATACCAGACTACGGCTCAGCAGGTACCGGCTACGTCAATATTCCCCAATAAACTGCCAAATGAAACGCGAACTCTGAAGTACTATTATTTTCGGAAAGCGCGCGAAGAAGGATGATTTATGCGCGAAATCTGACAGCTCATATGCTGGTTTTGACACATTGGTGAATAGGCGTGTGATGTCCCAGCTGTCAAAACTTTGCATGCACGTCACGTTACGACAGTTTCCCCTTTTTCTAGTTTGAAAGTCGTAAGCGCGTACAACGTAGCCGACGTACGCATAGCGTTGTTTTATAACTTTAGTGTGATGTTCGCAAAAACATACTGGTAAATGTTTGTTTGGGGTTGTTTTTATTTTATGCTTCTTGTAATCTGCGGTACTTTGGTCGTTTAGTTATAGTTTTGATATAATGTAGTTTTTGCTTCTTTTCATATCAACACTGACAGGTAAAGTTTTTTTTTGTAACACGTTTAATTTTAATATTTAAAAATAAAAATACGGATTTTGAAAGATTATTTGCGGATTATGCGCTTATTTATTTCACAGTACGTTATAATTAAGAAAATCAATTTAAAAAAAAAAAATTACTTTTTTCAAAAATAAAAAAAGTCCCGATAACCTACTTTTTAATATAATTTCTTCAAACGATTGGTATTCAATTTGTGGCGTCATTGTTAATAAATGAATTTAAAAATATACTTTGTTTTCACCACTTTACAAATATACATATGTTTCGAAAGCGATGCCTTCTTCATCAGGAATATTATTAATATATTAATAGTATTCATATATTCTCGATGAAGAAAGCACCGCTTTCGAAACATGTAGATATCTATGTATATTTATAAAGTGGTGAAAACAAAGTGTATTTTTAAGTGTAGACCGAATAATAATTATTATTATTATTAAAACAGCAATAATAATAATAATAAATTCTTTATTGTAATTAAATTTAACTATAACTAAAGGACACATATAATATAGCAATGTAAGTGTACAGAGGTTTATAAAGTAAAAAAGAAAATAATATAATAACAGTTACGAATATGGTTGAAGTTTCACATAACCCGCCTCACTAGGCTAGCCTGTGTTGAGGCAGTAATTTTGCAAATTATTATATAGTTTTAAAATACCTATGAATATACATTTATATTAAGATATGCTTCGTAAATCGTTGAATTAATAAATAAATAATTTACATGACTGGTAAGATTCGATAATTGAGTCGGTATTTAATCTTCCTTGTGAAATGTCCTTGTGAACGCAGAACGTAATGTAGGTAGTTTTGTATAGTTTTTTTTTGCAAAATTGTTCATCGATTTGTGGCCCTGTATTGTGGGACAAAATAAAACTAAATCTAAAATTGTATTAAAAAAAAGAAATTTCACACAAAAACCAGAAAGTAGAGCTAGAAGATAATTGAATTAATCATTCGAGAGGAGTTGATGCTCTAGCTGCAGTATTCCAGAGTGTTATTGAGCCATTCCCCATACGACAAAAGGAAATGAGCGTATTATACACGTTAGAACAAAATGACTGAATCTGCATACGTAAGGCATCTAGGAATGATTGCAACCCCCAACGAAGCCTGCATTTGATTTAATTAAACTGTCGCGAGGTTGATTCGCCCCTAGGGGAAGATTTGAGAAGGGGTAGGGGGGGGTATGATACCAAGGGTTTGATCCAGCTTGGGAGCTGGGCTGCTGGGGTCGCCTGATCTGTCTAAAAACCCGGAGAAACATTAAGTGGCTTGGCGTTGCGGGTTGTGGGGGTTTCGTTGACCCCAGCGTTTATAAGGGTTGGGTTAGTTTTTCAAACGTAGTCAAAAATATTTCTTACAACACATTATTATGTTTAATCACACACTAATTAAGTAATAGAAATACAAAAAGTTGAAGGGAGGGAGAAAGAACATCAACTTTGGTGGGGGCTGGGTAGGAGAGACAGATGTGAGTGGGTGTAAGGAAGAAGAAGGTATTCTCTTTTTATTAAGGTTTTTACTATACATCGACAGTAATATTAATAATAATATGATTGAATTTACTGATTTAAATTTTTTATTTAAAAATTCTTGTGTTTAAAGCAACATTGTTATTTTACTCCCATAATATAAAAAAACAATACATTAGCTAATTATTTCACTATTTTACACGGTGGTATTTCGAAAATCTTCTTATATTCTTGTTTTGCCTTATTTTGAATTTTTTTTAGATGTTCCTTTTATATATTTTTTTTATATATTTATCTATTATGTATGGTAGGAAGGTACCTTATTTTGTGTTATGCATTCTTTTAACCATATACTTGGATTATTCTCATTTGTGAACTATCTGTAAAAATTCAGTATGATAAAAAAAAACTTTATTAAATACTTGAATATAAATTGATAGATACAATATAGAATAAATAAGGAATATAATTTTACATTATATCAACGGAATCAGTAAAATATATGAAAAATAAATTTATGTACTTATATTTTATAGGTTTTGAGAGATCGATAGTGTTTAGTTATTTACTAGTGGTCTGATGATAATACTAGGAAAAATTTGTACTTCAAAAGTGATAAGTTATTGATGTCAATTACATTCCGACATTTGTCACAATTCCATCCACTGTCGTTTCTTACCAACTTGAAATCATGTGTAATATAGTTCAAAAATCAAATAAAACACTGGATACGTTACGCAGGGAGATCTGGGGCCCAAGTCTGTATCTTTTGCGTTAGTTAACGCGAGATAAATCGGCCATAAACAAGACATTTTGACAGTTTGTTGGTTCGTATCGCGCTAACCAATTAACTTTGTGTTTAAGTTAAGAGACAATTTCGTAACGCAAACGCAAGAGACAACGCTGCGTTTGTGAAAACTATCAGAACGCAAACGATACAGACTTGCCCCCCTGAATTAGTAAATGTGTATATAATACCAAATCGATACCTTAATTCAATAAGGAACTAACTCAAAATAACTCATTTTGAGAAAACTGGATTTGAAAAATTTTCATAAAGACATCGCTCCGATGTAAAGTTATTATGTTCACCTATAACATAATAATAGATGAAACATATTAGTAATTTATCAATCTATCATATCATAGGTGTAAATGGCTACATTCATTTAGTTCCAAACGGAAACATTTGACATGTTTCTCCATTGAACTAAGAATGTGCTGATTTCATTATAATTCCATAAAGAATTATCTGACAACATAATTAGGACGAATTAGACTTATTTTTTATTGAAATATGAGAAGGGAGAATTTATTTAACATTTTTCACCATTAACTCAAAATCCAGAAATTTTGAGTTATTTCGGTATTGAACTAAGGTATCAAAATATAGACTAACACCGAAATCACTCAACTGCACTTAAAACACATCGCCTTAAATTACTTTTTTTTTCATCAAGCACATCAATTTAATATAATGTAATTTCATATTTTGTAAATGAAATCCTCAGCACGGGAAATCCAAGTGAGGATATCATTATTGATTATTCTGTTATAAAAAAGAAGATATTTTTATTATTATCATATAAAAATAATTAAAATGTTATGATTACAGTTTTAATTTACTGTGCCCAACCCTAAAACAATTGTTTTATATCGTAGAGGAGATTTTTAGAAAAAACCAATCTAGTTCGAAAAAATGGCCACTTGACAAACATAGTCAACTAAATTTCTATAAGAAATAGTGATAATTAAATTAATAAATATTTGTCATGGTACGCTGTTTAAATCGTACAGGTAGAAGCGTTTCGACGCGATAAGGGCTTAAAGGCTGGGATCTTTTGCTTTGGGTGACTGCTTTGACAACCGACCTATCGCAGAAGCTTTTATAACCACCATGATATTCCAAGTATTCTTTGTAGTATTTTCGACCTCGGTCCAAGTAATAATTAACTCCAGTGTAAAATATAACAGCTTTGAAAATACATATTCATATAGATCGGCAAACGCCGATTCTGAATATATAATTTTTATTATATATAATTATACTTTCAATTTATAAAGCGTTTAAGAGTGAATAAAGAAATCATCTCATCAAAACACCTTGTTGGTACAATTGCATTTGGAATATCTGACGTCACGTGCGCATTCTGTTTTTGGATTAGTATGGACATTTTTATTTTTCACTTTTGTTTTGTATTTTAAATATTCATTTTTTTTTTTAATTTTGGCTAAATTTAAACTTAATTTGGGTGACTTAAAGGTCTACAATTATAATTCAATATAAAAACCTATTGCTAGTGAAATAAATTAGAGTACTATTGACCAAACCAATTATCAACGCGAATATTATGATAATATTAATGCTCAATACTATTGTTATTTTTTGAGTCAAAATTTATATTAATTATGTTTAGTTATGGTTTACTATGAATAGAATATAAAATTGTGTACTGTAAAGTTCATCCTTGTTTTGAAATTTGATAATTTAATCTCAAAACTCGTTAAAACCGACCGGCCATAGATTTGGAGCATTATGGGGGGCTTTGAAAAATTGAAAGTTTGAAAATTATTTTATGTACGAAAACTAACTTATCGAAATATACTGGTATTTTAGTTTGAACGTCATTATTGATAATTTTGTTTTTAAATTGGGCTGGAGTTCCTTATGTAAACGGTAACAATTTATTTTATTTTTTCCGAAACTTCAATCGACAAACTGAATAAGACATATGAAGTAATCCACCCCAGTAGCTCGGCTGTGTGACTGAAGCGTATTGCTGTAAATTCTCCAATATGGAGTTCTCGGGGGCACTGAGCGTATGTTGGTGGTAACAAAGCTCGCTTAGTTTTAGTTCCCCGTTCGGATTCCCGCAGCCAACGGCCGTTTGTCATCCACAGATTTAAGATTTACTATACGGAGCTGTTCTGCAGTGGCTTGCAGTGTTTTATTCCCCAAGCTGGACTTATGAATCAGAGAAATAAAGACAAAAGAACAAATGTTTTATCACAAATATTGATCTTTTCCTTGCTTTATCGTCGAAGTGCATTTTTGTGAAAAAAAAAACAGTGACTACCCGACATCGTCTGAAAATCAGTACTCTTTTATGTTCACATAATAAAACACATATAAAACATATTTCCACTTTTATTTTATTTCATCGTAACGGGTTTCAGCTTGTTAAAGCCATCTTCAGACTGGTAAAAATTAATCTTAATCTACGGTTTATATACATAACATATGGGGGAGGAGGGATGGGGAAAGACTACAATCGATTTATTCTATTACATGGGTTTTCTTTACATATTTTATTACTAAGTCGTTTTTGACTGCCAAATTTCTAATTATGTCGGTTTTATGTATTTACCTCTGGTCGGGAGTCCCAAAATATCTGAAAAAAACCCTTGACTCTGTGCAGAAACGGGCGGTCCGTTTGATAGGTTCGCTTATCTTAACAAACGGGTTGCATCCTTTGGAGCACAGACGTCAGGTGGGAATGCTGTCCTTGTTCTACCGGTATTTTAATGGAAGATGCTAAAGATGCTTGATCCCTTCGGCACCGGTGCATAGTCGGGAAACACCCCAAACGCGCGCCCAACATTTGCACACGGTTGACATTTGTCACATGAGAACGGGTCGCTTCTACGATTCATTCTTGTGTTCAATAGCTCGGTTGTGGAATGATCTGCCGGCCTCTGTGTTTCCTCCATCCTATAACATGGGTCTCTTCAAGACCCAAGTTCACTCCTTCCTATCCTCTAAAAGAACCTCCACACAGCATCCCCAAAGATGATATAGGCCTTGAGGGAAATTATTTCCCTCAGGGTCTCCTGTGTGAAGTTACTTTAAATTTAAAGACAGGAGTTATTTAATATTAAATTAAGAAAGCGGAATGGGAAGAGCAAAAAAAAGCATGTCTCTGAACGTGCTTTTTTATAATTGACTATCTTCATAACGTAGGTATCGTATGTAGGTAACGTATCTATATGTATATAAAAATGAATATAGGTTTGTTTGTTTGTCCTCGATGTTCTCGAAAATCACTGTACCGGTTGCCCTGAAAATATCACAGATTGTTTTTTTTAGTGTCGGGAAGGTTAGAAAGTAGTTTAAATTAAATCGAATATGTAAAACTGTTGCTACAACGTTTTGAAATTAGTATGAAAAACATTGAACCCGCCGTGTTTTATTTCGGTTAACCCATAGATATAACACTCTCGTTAGCCACAGATTACGTATTCAAAAGAAGAAGGTTTTTTTGGGTAGAATATTTTCAAAATGGAAAACACGACTAGGTACCTACTTAAGAACTTTATGTTTTAGATATATTTGGAAAAAATAAACGTTTGGAATGAAATTAAATATTCAAATGGATGTTTATTTATTTGGAGATAGTTACTTTCGCCGTCAAATCAATGATGGCACCCTAATGACAAGCAAGAATTCACAACTCCGTAACTTTATTCCAAATCCCCAGCAAGGTCGGGTACACATCAGCTAGTAATTGTGTATTTTCATCTCATCAAAATTTATGTAAATTCGTATATTGCGCATTTATATCAGTATGAACTTCGACGATTCATCGAGCAATGAGGAATGTCGATATTAATTGATACAGATGATAAAAATAAGAAGGTTTTTTTACGTTTCGGTGTATTTTTTTTTTCCTAAAATTAATAATTTACTACCTTCATAACGTAGGCGAAAATAATTGTATATTTTCATTTCACCAATATTTACGTAAATTGCTTATTTTCTCGTATATCAGTACGAAATTCGACAATTCATCGAGCGATGAGGAATCTAGTGGATAATAATTGATATGAAAGATGATTTCCAACGTAAGGGAGTCTGGTAAAAATAATAGGGATTTTAAACTTTCCAACGTGCTTTTTGCTCATAAAATTTATAATTTACTATCTACAGAATGTAAGTATCCAAACATCGTCTTTAAACACATACAAAATGTTATAAAAAAACTGCATTAAAACCAAAGACATCAACCCTTTCCTGCTTTAATTGTATATTTTCCTCAATTTCCTTTATTTTTTTCATTTTCTTTTTCCTCTTTAACTTATCTTCAACATCCATGTAGTTACACAAATATGGTTTTTTACTCTCAACAATATTTTTTTTTTAAACAAACAAGCTTATCTGATTTTCCTTTAAAATCTTATTAGTTTTATAGGGTTATTATTTTTTAAGTAAATACTCGCCTAATTTGTAAACTTGTAAAGAATATATATATATATATAGATGTGTCTGTATTTGAGTAAATATATAAAAACAATAATAAATTTAAAAAAAAAAAAAAATCATGAATTTTTTTTTGTTTTTTGCTGTCACTATCACCCGTATACCCACGCACTGTCCTCGCGCATGTAGAATTTTTTGCTATATATACAATATATAGCAAAAAAATCCTACATTTAACCTTTGTAACTAACTAACCAACACGCCGTTTCTCCGCAGGGGTAGGCAGAAAGACGGAGCGCCAAACAACTCGATCTTGGCATACACTTCTTGCTTTATTCACATTCATACTATTCTCTTCTATTATTCCGACTTCTGACATGTCCCGACTCTAGTATTTGATTCACTTGATAGTGCCATGTCTTCCTCGGGAGTCCCCGGCTTCTTAGTATATATTGATTAACTTGGATTATTAATGAATTTATTATTGATTTATTAATTGATAAACTAAAGTTTTTAAGACAAGATTTTTGTGCATAGCGCAAAGGGTAACAATTATTTTTATAAACAATAATTATTAGCCTGAAACACTCATCCAAATTGAAAAAAACCTTTCCGAGCAAAGATAAATGTCGCCAACAGGACTCGAACCTGCACCCTTCTGATTGCCGGTCAGATGCTCTACCATTGAGCTACGTCGGCTTATCGCAAACCCGCCAAGTTAATCAATATATACTAGAAAAAATAAATCAATAAATTATTATTATTATAGAAAGAGAGAGTGCGAAAACAGTGTGCAATATAGTTGTGAATGACGAATACTTGGATCAGGTCGATGAGTTTGTATATTTGGGAAGTATGTTTACGAAAGATGGGAAGACTGATGGGGATATTGGAAGAAGGGTGAATGCAGGAAACTCCATTAACGGAGGACTGAACGCGGTTGGCGCTAACAAAAAGCTGTCCAAAGAACCGAAGCTAGCAGTCCACAATGGAGTGCTGATACCAACCCTGATGTATGGCAGTGAGGCATGGAATTGGCAGAAGAAGGATGAAAGTAAACTGAATGCCGTAGAAATGAGATCTCTGAGACGAATGTGTGTGATCGTGAGAAAAATATTGAAATTCGTAAAGAATGCAAGGCTGATGTAAGCGTAATGAGTAAGATTAAGAAAGGGACGCTTAGATGGTTTGGGCATGTGGAGCGAATGAATGAAGAAAAGGAGTGTAAGAAGAATGTATGACGTGAATGTGAATGGAAGAAGAAGCCGGGGACGCACGAGGAAGACATGGCACGATCAAGTGAATCAAATACTTGAGTCGGGCCATGTCAGAAGTCGGAATAATAGAAGAGAATGTATGAGACGATGTATTAATGTGAATGAAGCAAGAAGTGTATGCCAAGATCGAGTTGTTTGACGGTCCGTCCTCTGTGCCTACCCCTGCGGGGACACGGCGTGATGGTTAGTTAGTTAGTATTCGAATGGTGGTCTCTCAGAAGTGGCGTGCAGACCAATATGGCTGAAGAGATGTGCCAACCATAAGAAAAATGAACCCTAAAATTTAATTTTAGGATAAAAAAAAATAGACCAAATTTCTGATAAAAACATTTTTTTTCCACGAATTTGGTAAAGATTTTATTCAGTTGATAACAACAATCATTGAAAGATGATACCGAAAGGACGCTTTAAAAAATATTCAATGCACAAAAAAGCACAGATTACTTAATTGGCGTTATGCAAATCATACAAATATTATTATTGTTGTAGAGCAATGCACGCCACTGTCTCTCGCCAGAAAAATTCTAATAGTTGTGGTGTGCAGCGGCTGAAAATCTCTACCTACCCCGAGGAAAACGAATCATAAAAAGGTATTAAAAGATTATTAAAAAATACTGCATTTTCTGATCAAAATATATTTTGCAGTGGCGTGCAATTCACAAAGGCAAGAAAGCCGCACCTCCCCTAAGAAAAAAACAGTCATAAAAATAAATTTAAAGGCATTAGAAAATGGGACGGATTTCTGTTCAAAATTAACGTGTTCCGTGAATTTGGTAAGGAACCTGCTCTTTTGTTCAATTAGCCACAATTAATCAATGGAAAATGATGGTAAACGGCGATTTTAAATAATCAATTCGCAATATTAATCATATGCGAACTTTAAAAACTATATCAGCGGAAGTTAATAAATTGGCTATCGTCAAATATGCAACAAATTATAACTCTACTGACTAATGGCAGCTTCCACTATAGAATGAAGAATAATAAATGATAGGTGCAGATGCAGTACGATTCAAAAGAAAAACGTAAAAAAAAAATCTGCTTTTTTTTTTTCTAACAGTAACTCCACACAGGAGGCCCTGAGGGAAATAATTTCCCTCAGGGTCTATATCATCTTTCGGGATGCTGTTTGGAGGGTCTTTTAGAGGAAAGGAAGGAGTGAACTTGGGTCTTGAAGATACCCATGTTGTAGGGTGGAGGAAACACAGAGGCCGGCAGATCATTCCACAGCCGAGCTGTCGAACACAAGAACGAGTCGTTGAAAATATCAGTAGAATAAGGACATCATTCCCACCTAACGTCTGTGCTCCAAAGATTGCAGTCCGTTTGTGAAGACAGGCAAATCTATCAAACTGACCGCCCGTTCCTGCACAGAGTTAAGGGTTTTGTGCAGATATTTTGGGGCTCCCGACCAGAGGTGGCTGCCAAATTCTACAGTGAGGCGCATTTGCCATTTGTACAGGGTCAGCAGTTGTGTACTATAAAAGTATCTTCGGGCTCTGTACAATACACCCATGTTCTGAGAGGCTAACTTGACTCCGACTTTGATGGAGCCCCCATACCTGAGCTGGTCACTTAGGGTTACACCAAGCATATGGATGGAGGGCTTGTTGGGAAGATTGCTTCCATTAAAGGAGACTAGATTGTCATTTCGATCCCCTTTAGATGTAATCAGACATGATTGGATGTTTGAAACATTAAATTCGACGAGTTTATTCTTACGCCAAGGTATCTGTCAATTTTCTGCTTCAAAGCCCTCCGAGCCGTTGGAGTTTGTGTGCCCTTTGGGGGCTTGTCTAACAAAAAGCTATCATGGACTGTACTGTCATCCGCGTAACAATGGATTGGTGCACATGTCAAGTGGTCATTTATGTGTTGAGGTTATTCTACCGATTGCCACAGCTTTTTTTTCTATTTGTAGACATTCCGTTGAAACTACGACAAAGTTTTTGTTTACCCACGCCATGTTTTGTTTTTAACCCATGACAACTAAATCCGGAATCAAGAAGCTCACCGCTCTCCCACAGAGGTGATAGGATGCGAAAACTTCTGTTCGTGAAATATGTTACACGTGCTCGGATTAAACAAAAAGGATCAGCCTAATTTAGGCAATTCATGATCCGAACGGGCAACTTATCAAAGTTCGCTAAATATAGTGGGTGTATTAATAAAGCTAGCCCCCACTGCCCCAAACTCGTAAATCACGCACGCCACTGCTCTAGAGTTTTGCCAAGCTTGTACGAGTGTGAAGGTAGGTACTTACTTCTATAAATAATGTTATTTATGATAAAGAGCATATCCAACTTGTTATTTATTGAGTACTAGCTGATGTGTACCCGGCCTTGCACGGGATTATTTATTTATTTATGGAATAAAATTATGAAGTTGTGAATTCTTGCCTGTCGTTATGTGCCATACTTAATTTGAAGGCGAAAGTAATACCTTGCGTCGATTATTACTATCTCTAAACAATAAAAGAAAAAACATTCATTTGAAAGTTTTATTTCGTAGCAAACATTTATTATCTCAAAATATTCTACACAAACAAACCTTCTTCTTTTGAATATGTAATCTGTGGCTAACCAGAGTGGTGTGTATGTCTATGGGCTATCCTCAATACAACACGGCGGGTTCAATGTTTTTCATACTAATTTTAAAACGTTACAGCGACAGTTTTACACATTGGATTTCATTAAATCTACTCCTCCTGGAACTAATCAGAACAAACTGAGCTATTTTCAGCGTTAGAGTAATTTTCGAGAAAATTGACGACAGACAGACAGACAAACAAACATTTATTTTTGCGTATAAGGATTATGGAAAAAAAACAGAAGACTTATTTCAGTAAACTGTGGTATGTTGACTAATACATGAATTTGAGCATTTTGCTGTACAGTGTGGATTATCTAAGCTTTGTTTCATTCTAAACAATTATTTTTTTCAAAATATGTACATCTAAATAATAAAGTTGTTAAGTAGATACATACTTATGTTTTCCACTTTGAAAGTATTATACCCAAGTAAACCTTCGTCTTTTGAATATGTAATCTATGGCTAACCAGAATGGTGCATCTATGGGCTAACCTTAATTTTCATACTAATTTTAAAACGTTATAGCAACAGTTTTACATATTAAATTTCATTCAATTTACATAAATGGAATTTGTGTTATTCATGTAATTATGACGAACTAACCGTTGAATTTTTTTTTTATATGAATACCCCACAAGAGTCCCAACTGCTCCCAACCGTCTGGAGCCAGTGAGACTATGGCATCCCCAATTGGGGAATGTTGTGAGGCTGAAGGTATTGGGTAGGGGAAGAAGGGGAAGAGGAAGGTGGGGAAATGGAGAAATACCTGGCTATTCAGATCTGGTCACCAAACACGGCTAAAGCCATTTCAAGCAACGTTTCAATTCTGAATGGTGGTCTTTCACCGGGGCGATACTGAGAGTATATTTCACTCTGGAACGTGCGCAAATATACTACATATTATTTTTAAATGAATTAATTTTGAAACAGCACAAATTAATTAAATAAAATTTACTTGCGCACGTCGGGATTTGAACCCGCGACCTACGGATTCGTAGTCGAGAGTCTTACCCCTCGACAATGGAGGCCGTCGACCATGGAGGTCGTCGGGATTTAAAAAGTTGAAATGTTCTCACATTGGAACTTTTTAAATCCCACTTATAGTTATCAGACATGTTGAAGATCATCCTGTATCAATTAATATCATCGACATTCCCGTTCGCTCAATGAATAATATAAGTTCATACTGATGAAAATAAGGAATTTACGTAAATTTTGACGAGACAAAAGTGTGCAAATATTTACGTGTACGTGTCAAATTTAAAAGATTTGTCTATTAGCGCCGCATCGTCTAAAAAGAGAACTACTTGCGGTTAGCAAAGGATTAAGTTTTAACAAGGATTTACGTAAATTATCTCTTTTAGCAAGCAAAAAGGGGAACTGATATAACGGCCAATAGAGTAACTTAAAAAAAAAACTGTTATTGTAATCTGATGTTATTTCAACTTATATCACAAATTGCTTGTATAAAAAATGTGCATTTGCACTAACAATTAAAATAAGAAAACTCCATTATCTTGGCTGTTTTATGGGGGGCGAAAATACAATATTTCCCAGCAGAAAACGTCGCACTTCATGACTTAAAATCCTACATTGTTGGTACGATTGCAATTCAGCTGGGTGATAGAACCAGAAGTCGACATTTGAAAATGTCTTCTGCAGTGTTAATCCCCGAAAACCACGCGGTTAGGGTACTTTACAGTCACTCTCTAAACTATTCGATTACGCTGGCTTACTTTGCAATTTGCCTTCTCTTCGGTAATCCCTTCTCCAATTTCACTGCATCCAATCTGCCCTTAACTTCCTTCCTTCTTCCAAACTCGTTTATTTTTATGACAGCTATTACGCCTCCTGGAGGAATTCACGAAATGTGGGAACTAACCGCGAGTAAACGCAACTACTCCAAGCCGGGAGGCTATTCGAAGAGGACAATTCATTATGTATCGAGTGACACATTTGAATTTGAATTTTTCGAATATTCAATGGAAGATCTTTGATGCTGACAGATCGCGCTAGCCTTCGTCAAGATATTCAATAACATTGAGAAATACTTAACGTTATGTCAATAAAACAATTATACTCTAAAACAATACAACTTTACGTTCATAAATACAAAAAAAACAACAATCACACATATTAGCTAGATCTCAGAATCAAAAACACATACAACAAGGAACCACAAACACAACATTTGGACAAAAAAACTTCTTATCCT
This sequence comes from Halesus radiatus, assembly GCA_022606495.2. Lineage (NCBI taxonomy): Eukaryota > Metazoa > Arthropoda > Insecta > Trichoptera > Limnephilidae > Halesus > Halesus radiatus. The sequence goes on from JAHDVE020010285.1 coordinate 22,579, forward strand.
ATGGTACTAAATTTTACAACAAAATCCCACTATCATTTAAAAATCACAGCAGCCATAATATATATTAAAAAAAATATAAAACTTTGGATACGTTACATAGGAAGATCTGAAATAGAAAATATATTAACAATAATTACCTAATTGTTTTGTGTTTAATTCGCAGAACTCCGTTAATTTTTATTTTAAATTTAATGTAAAACAAATTTAATAATGTTGCTATTAAGTTCAGCAAGTATTTTTAGTTTTTGTTATTGTCACAGCTGTTTCGGCGTTTAAGGTCGTTTTCAAACTGTGGTTAATCCACATTGTGACCACTTATTTACATGATTGTATTTACTCCCACTACTTTTCAATTTAGACGGGTTTTTAAAAAAATATAATGATTTATTATGGGTAAAACCGATTTAGTAAGACTAAAACCGAAACCACTCAACTGCACTTAAAACACCTCACCTTACAATTATTATTATTTTTTTCATCAGGCTTATCAATTTAATATTATGTAATTTAATATTTTGTTAATGAAATCCTCATCACGGGAAATCCCAGTGAGGATATCATTATTTGTTATTTTGTTATAAAAAAAAGAATATTTTTAAACATTGTTTTTATTATTATCATTATTATTTTTCTTACCTTGAGTGCTACTCAGCAATACGTTTGTTTTCATAGTAGCCGGTTGCGCCCTTTTGTCGTAAGTAACTTTAATATATTTTTAACTGTGGAAATATTACTTCTCGTGATGCGAACTATTGAGTGAAATTTGCCGATCGCTTCACAGACACAATAAACGAATGAATTATGCAATTTTTTTATCAATTTACGCAATAAATATGTTTATTATGAATGATCGAAATGTTTATTAAGCCGAACGACAAAGATTAATCAAAGATAAGAGAAAGGGGCCTGATTTAAAATGGGAGCATAATTTACTCCTCGCTTCCATTGATGGGCTAAGAAAGAATGCTTCCATTCTAGAGATAAGAAGAAAAAAACGTTACCTACGAATGTACGTAAAATTTTCACAGAGTTCACGGATAAACTGTTTTCATGAAATGCTGGTTCTGAAATACATTTTTTAATGTGAATACCGCACAAGAGACCCAACTGCTCCCTTCTAATCGGAGCCAGTGATACTATGGCAACCTCTATTGAGGTATATTGTGAGGTTCAAGGGTATGGAAAATTGATGGGGGTGAGGAAGGGGGAGAAGTACGCCGCTATTCAGATCTGGTCATCAAACATGGCTAAAGCCATTTCAAGCTACGTTTCGATTCTGAATGGTGGTCTTTCACAAGGGGGATTCGGACAGTATCTATCACTCTGAAACGTGCGGCAAATACGCGATATATTAATTAAATACATACCCTCCATTACCTTAGTGATCTGACTTAAATATAAGATTGCCATCAGCAAGTGCTGCCAGCACATAAAACACAGTTTACAATTCTTTGAAATAAAAATAAATAAAAGCCCTACAGTAGAAATAGGCAGCCAGCTCACTGGGTAGAGAAGATTATCTCCATATTTATGCACCTCTAACCACACTTGACACAGAAAGAAGGAGAAATGTTCCCAGGCACTCTACACAATTTTATTTCATTTTTTTACGATACGATATATTTAAATTAAAAGTGAAATAATACAATTTATTTCAGTAGCGAAACTCGGTCGGCAATAAGGACAAAAATGTCACATTACAAAGTTACGGCTTCATAAAAATACAAATAAAATTATCTAGTGCATGCTGAGATTTGAACCCGTTGATGCCCTTACCCCTCGACCACGGAGGCCGTAATAAACTCCTTTTTAGTTTAAATAGCTTGTGACTATGATAAATCCCTGGAAGATCGTATTAACTGACAGTGGAGGATTGAAGGGGGGAATTTGTCTACTTGCTGCGAGCATTTAGACTGTCTTCGCGTAAGGTGTCGAATCTGGAAAAAAATCGTTTTTTGTTTCACTGTCTTAAACTCTCCAATTTTTTCTATACTAGTATCTGACGTTGCCAGGGATTATGAATGGTTTCGAAGAAAGTTTTGTGGTTGTGATGCGTTACCCTTACCCCTACACCTACCACTACTCCTACCCCTACCCCTACCCCTATCTCTAACCCTATCAAAATTCTACTTTTTTAAAATGAAAATTATTGTAACTATGCAATGCGTCCGGCGTAGAAATTGAATCTTTCTAAATTACGTTGAGATCGTCGATTTACTTTCACACCTGCGAGTCAGTGAAAAATATTGAGTAAAAGAAGTAAATTATAGGTGTACAAAATGAAAATAAGACAAGTACAAGTAAGTCAAAGCATAAATTAATTAACATTTTGTGAATATACGGTAGAAAATTAATCATATACAATTAATATACAAGATTGACGTTTTGATTCGAAATAATATGACCAATTTATGTAATTTCT
>JAHDVE020010285.1:30000-77570 GCA_022606495.2 Halesus radiatus
CAAAACTAGGTTATGTATGCAGGCAGCCCAGCTGTTCCTCTTAAAGTCTGTTAACATTTATCAGCACCGCGCAGTGCAGAACAGTGCAGTACAGACACGACAACATTAGTGGCTTACATTATCTATTAACACGTTCACGCACGGTCTAATGTAAATACTCTCTTCTGTGCGGTGCCTGCCACGTTACGTGTCTGCACTGCGCGGTGCTCGTGGATGTGAATAGAACATTTGTCGTAATTTTTTGCTCTATACACCAGAAAGTCTACGAGCATATATATAAAAATCAATGTATGTTTATTTCTTTGTTTTTTATGCGTGGGGAAATGTTTAGAATTTTCAAAACATCGGTAGGGGTAGGGGTAGAGGTAGGGGTAGGGGTAGGGGCAGAGGCAGGGCAGGGGTAGGCAGGGGCAGGGTGGGGTAGGCAGAGGTAGGCAGGGGCAGGGGCAGTGCAGTGGGGCAGGCAGGGGCAGAGGCAGTAGGCAGTAGGCAGAGGCAGGGCAGTGCAGTGCGTATGCGTGTGCAAAGAGGCAGCAGGCAGCAGCAGTGCAGCGGCGCAGGCAGGCAGGCAGCAGCAGGCAGCAGGCAGGCAGGCAGGCAGGCAGGCAGGGGCAGAGGTAGTAGGTAGAGGTACGGGTAAGGGTAACATATCATAACCCCAAACTTTACTCATAACCCCTAGCAACACCGGGTACTTCAGATAGAACATGATATATTTTACGCAGCTATTTTTGAGAATTCCTTATCGATATTATACTTAATTTAAAATCTCTATCATCATCATTTAAAAACTCCATCATTTTCAATTAAGTCCCATATATTTTTTGGCTGCTAGCTTTCGGACTTGATCGCAAGATTCTACCTGAATTTATTAGCAATCTAGATACTGTCTAGGATATATCAATCCGATTTTTATTTATATGGGACATCTATTGATAATTTCCACAAGTTCAGGATTAATATTAAATTTTGAATGCAATAACTTACTGAAGCTTATTAATCTCTTATAAATAAAAATCGAATACGTATATCTGAGATACTATCTAGATTAAAAATAAATTCGGCTAGAATCTTGGGATCAATATAGAAAGACGCCTGCAAATATAAGTATGTCGACTTTGGTTATACGCCCGCATATCTTCTTTGCACACTTACTTTACAAATGAGGACGTATAGCAAATATAATCCTTCAGGGGATCAACTGTCGGAGGGATCAACTGTCGGGGGGCCAATTGTCGGAGGATCAACTGTCGGGTTACCAGACTTACATATAAAATATTAAATTACATATGTTTAATATTGCACCATCTTAAATTTTATTAAATAATAACTGAAGTTAGCAAGTACACCTTTCGAACCAATCATATTTCTCATTGAAAAATACATCAGGGGTCGGGAACAAACCACGTATTCACCGCTGTTAGGTATTTTAGGTGACAAACTCAAAACCACAGACATCGGAATTGTTTGGGGTAAATGAGGATAATGTAGACCACGCCGGGTTGGAAAAACAAAGCAGCATATTGGATGAAAGAGAAGGCATTTGCTTTTCAGATTTGTTTTTTCGATCTATAAAAATCAATTAATAGAAGCTTGACGGAATGTTGTTCTACCGGTATTTCAATGGAAGATGCTCTGAGAAACCAATACTCATTGATCCCTTCGGCACCGGTGCACAGTCGGAAAACACGCTAAACACGCGCCCAATATTTGCACACGGTTGACATTTGTCACGTGAGAACGGGTCGCTTCTACGACTCGTTCTCGTGTTTAACAGGTCGACTGTGGAATGATCTGTCGGCCTCTGTATTTACTCCCTCCTACAACATGGGTCTCTTCAAGACCCAGGTTCACTCCTTTCTATCCTCTAAAAGACCCTCCATACAGCATCCCCAAAGATGATATACTACTTGAGGGAAATTATTTCCCTCAAGGTCTCCTGTGTGCCGTATTATAGTAAAAGAAAAAAAATACATAATGCCTACCTTTAACAAGAGATGCTAAGGATTGGGTAACGCGGACCACCTGCTCTGTAATACTTACAAGCGCAGTTTTTCGTCATGGGAATTATTTTCATGTTTTTTTGGTAAAGGAATCCGATTTTTGAATATCCACTTGGGGATCCGAGATGATTGCAATGAATTAGACGCCTTTTTTATATGGTTGTCCTTTGCGATAATTACATTCGACCTAGGATCCAATATGGCAGAATTGAATTACTCGTATATTCAATCATTGTAGAAAATAATATTAACATAACCTAAACGAAACATGAAAACGGAAAAAAACGACAGAAAATAAAATATGTCAGTCGATCTGGGACTCGAACCCAGGACAAAATAGCCTGAAAATATATAAAATACCCCAACCCCCACCCTTTCGAGTCCCAGATGCGACTGAAATCTTGTTATTTTCTGTCGATTTTTTACGGTTTCATGTTTCATTTAGGTTATGTTAATATTATTTTCTACAATGATTGAATATTAAAATGAGGTATTTAAATCTCAATAAAAATAATTAATAATCAAAATTTGAATTATATTCAGTTTGTTGATAAGGGAAAACGAATTATGTGTCTTTCGTAATTTTCTGGGATTTTCTGGGATTTAGAAACGACCTCCAAAAATTTCCGGCAGAACAGAATTAAAAATTTCGGAAACTTTGAGTGAATTACAGTAAAAATCTAGATTCTCTAGTATTTTTATTAAACGTATTTGGTTCTTAACCTTATTTACTCCGAGATCGTGGAAGGATTTTTATATTTTTTTTATATTTTTTTATTTTTAACAAAAGGTCGAACGTTTCATTTGAAATTGCAGTTGGAATTTCATATACAATGTAAAGTATTCAAGTTTTAGAATTACGTCATTGAAAACCTTAGACTTTTTCATAACTTCCCATTTAGGATTTGCAGACAAATATTTTTATTTTATTGCTTACGTTAGTTAGCAGAATGAAAGGTGACGTTTAGCGTGTTATTTGAGTATTCCCCCTTAAAGAATACGAAACAATTTGTCAGGTATGGTTAATTTTATATCTCCTTTAGCTCTGATGATTTATACTGCAAGGCTGTCTGAAACGTTGGATCAAGAAATAGGGGGATTTACAACATGGATTGTGTTACCTCAACGTCAAATATTTACAAAATTACATATATTTTTTCCGCCATATTGAAATCTGCAGCGTAATCAAATACTTGGAACATGTCATCACTGATGACCTAAGCGATAAAAATGACATAGAACGCCAAAGAAGAGCACTGAGCGTGCGAGCCAACCTGCTCGCCAGGAGATTTAACAGGTGCAGTCATCCGGTAAAGAAGCTACTATTCCAGACATACTGCATGGGTTTTTACACTAGCGAACTATTGACAAGATATACACAAGGCGTCATGGACAAACTCCGAGTACAATATAACCTCGCTTACAGGGCGCTGTTCGGGCTCCCTTGGCGATGCAGCGCCTCGCAGATGTTCGCAGAGGGAAGGGTGTATGGGTTCTCCGCTTTGATACACCACAGAATAGCCGGGATGAGTCACCGCTACCGGAGATCGGAAAACACTTTTGTCCATGCCGTCGCCCAGTGTCAGGGTGCGCCCCTACACCGCAGACGGAAAATATTCCACAGGCCACTGTAGCATAAGTGCTAAATATGTTATTTTTATTTTATATTGTTTTTATTTTTATTTTTATTTATTTTTTATATTCTATTTCTACATCATGTATTATTTTATAATTTTTAAATGTATTCTTTTTATATGGCAGACAGAGTATTGCACTCACAGCTTTGTTCTGCTGAAATAGAGACATTATTATTATTATTACTATTATTATTTGAGGTTAAATTTGTATTTTATTGCAAATATGATTTTGCAGCTGAAAATAGTCTCTTCGACCCAGAAATTTCAGAGAGTATCCAAATTGGTAAATGCTCTGCGTATCACTCCAGTGAGCTACCGTGATTCAGAATCAAACATTGCTTGAGGTGGCTTTAGTGACCTTTCTCCTCTCCATCTCTTTCCCTTTCCCCACTTCCTTTAGCCTCCCAACATTCATATAAAAAACGTGGTGCCAATTAGATCAAGAGTCTTCTTCTGTTTCAAGAAAATGTCGAAACAAAAACACAAATACCTAAATCGATCTATGTAATATAACTATATCATAACAAACACAGAAAGCAGAAAAAAAAGAACCGAATTAAAAATTACGTTATGTTATATTTGTTCGGGTACAGCAATTGATTTGACAGCGAAAGTAACTATCTCCAAATAAAGCAACATTCATTTGAATGTTTTATTTCATTCAAAACGTTTATTTTTTTCAAAATATATCTAAATCATAAAGTTCTTAAGTAGGTACCTACTCGCGTTTTCCATTTTGAAATTATTCTACCATAAAAAAAACCTTCTTCTTTTGAATATGCAATCGGTGGCTAACCAGAGTGTTATATCTATGGGCTAACCTAAATAAAACATGGCGACTTCAATGTTTTTCACACTAATTTTAAAACGTTATAGCAACGGTTTAACATAATGGATTTTATTAAAACTACTCTCTAAAGCTTCCCGGTATTAATAAGAACAAACTGTGCTATTTTCAGCGAAACCGGTCCAGTAATTTTCGAGAAAATCGAAGTCAAACAAACTTACATTGATTTTTAAATATATGGATTAAATCGTATTCTGGGAATGTTGCCGTAATAATAATATCCACGAAACATTTCCAACAACCGGTTCTGTACCAAAAAAATATCAGCTTTACGAAAATAACGTTATTTGAGGAACTCAAATTAATATTATTTTGTTTGTGGATCTGAGTTGAAGCAGATCCGCCAAAATACCTCTGTATTTATAGGGAATATTCCTTATATATTTACAGTGTGGTGCAAAAATATCTGAACCCATTTATTACACTACCCAGAAACAATTATGTAGCAAATAACATAATACGCTTCAATTATTCTGTAATGAATGATTGTTTTTTTTTCTACTAAGCGTAGGTTACAATGTTTTTAAGTAACAATAAATAACAATTTTTCAAACTTCTCTCTACCTAAGACAATCAATGATTTGGTAATTATTGGATGAATGAATGACATTTTGCAGAATATTTATTTCTGTGAGGAAAATATTATTAAAACACATATTTTGCTAAAGTTTACTCTTCCATTTACGGTACATTTAGCATTCTTAACTTTTGGGAGAATGGTATTTTTTTGTCGTTTTACAGTTACTCCGCAATATATCATCTTCGGGGATGCTGTGTGGAGTATACTTTAGAGGATAGGAAGGAGTGAACATGGGCAATGAAGAGACCCATGTTGTAGGAGGGAGGACACACAGATAACGGCAGATCATTCGAAAGCTGAGCTGTTGAACACTCATGTGACAAATGTCAATCATGTGCAAATGTTGGGCGCGCGTTTAGCGTGTTTCTTGACTATGCACCGATGCCGAAAGGATCAATGACGCTAATTACTTAGAGCGTTCTCATTAAAATACAGGTAGAACAAGGACAGCATTCCCACCTGACGTCTGTGCTCCAAAGATTGCAATCCGTTTGTTAAGATAGGCGAATCTATCAAATCTATCAGAGGTGGCTACGAAATTCTTCAGTGGGGCGCACTTGCTATTTGTACAGGGTCATCAGTTGTGTATTATTGAATACTAATGATGAATGTTTTGGATAAGTTATTTAAAGAGAAATTAAATAATGTTTTGGAAGTTTAATTTAATATGACCATTCCTCTTGTCACGCTATGCCGTGCTCTCAGATCATAGAATATATTCTACGATCTATGTTAGAACATCTTTTCTGCCGTGTGGTATCTTGAACAAGTCGTGGCGACGACTACGGCTGAAGTTTTCAGGCACTTATAAGCCATCGCATTTCAAACGGAATGGGCTGTCAATAAAGTTATATATTTCTATCCCAGACAGGTATGTCTTTTGATATTTTGCCGTATTGCTCCTCGGGACAAGTAAACCCTTTCTGATATGACTTTGTGTAATAAAGATTTTCTGTTTGTTTGTGGATAATAACATTTTTATGTAGTTTTGACGAGCAACCAGGATATTAAATTCTTTGAAGATCATATCGCTAGAGAACCTATAGGATTTATGTATAATGACTCTAATTATGGATTTCTAAGCAGATTTAAAGCGGATCTAAAACTGAATGACAAGTTCCATATTTATGAATGTATCCTAAGAACAGCCTATTTTTTTATTCAAATGTGTCCAATACATTATGCATTGCATTCCCAAGAATTAAGAAACTCATTGTGAGATCACATGCAGAACCTGCATTACAGTTTTTAGAAACAAACATACTTAATATTTAAAATATATAATTAATATTCACAGAACATTGACAACCTTTAAAACACATAATTTGAATTTTTATAAAAGACATATCACTGGTACATTATAATATAAGTGTTCAGAGACACTTATCATATAAAAATTGTATCGAACGTGTCTACAGAGTGGATGAATTTAAATAGATAAAACATATTTCTTATAACCAAATATAAATTGTTGCACAACACTTGCAATAATCAAGCCGAGAGCCGGTATTTCACAACTCCGAGCTAAGAGCCTATATTGCACCACAAATGCTATATCAAGTCAAGATGCACCACAAAATGCAATACGAATCCGAGATTTCAAAACACGTGCACAAACCTGTAATGTTCGGCCGCGCAGTGCGCCCTATAAGAAAAATACGCACAGCGGTATGTGCTTCTTTTCAATTCAACCGCAGAATGGACATCATGTCCTCGCTTGGATACCTTCACCTGCCGCTACCAGACAAGAATAGTCTTCTACACCCAGCAACCGCTGACGTCACCACTCGCTACCTCAGCGACCGACCATACTGGTTGGCGTTATAAGTCAAGTATGCTCGGAGCGACAACATCTCCATTGGTAAAGTACCAAACGACTTTCTCAAAAGGATTCGCAAATCATAATGGTCGTATGTCCCTGTGTGCCGGTGCCTAAATATTTACACTATTTTTGTTGTGCGGGTCTTACACACCTCATTCAGAAATATAAAGACATATCACTGGTACATTATAATATAAGTGTTCAGAGACAGTTATTATAAAGAAACACATCACCGGTACATTATATAGTCGTACTCATTACGGAGACATATCACAGAATTAATCCTTAAGGTATTCTTTCAAATAATAGAGTTTAAGCATCTTACTTTTAGACCTTTCACATTGACTTATATTTTTTAATATTTTTAGATTGATAAAATTATATCTAATGGAACTAACAAACAATTTTTCATATTCATAGATTTATTGTATTCAGATTTCCTTTTTTTAACGCGTATTTTTGTTTTCGATATATCCTTTCGTTTAAGTTTTACCGAGAAGTTAAGGCATCGGAGGCCGCTAGTATTGAAATTATTGCCGACTTCATCAGAACCCGATCGATTACAGATAATGCCGTAGAAAGCGGTATCCGGCTGTACGTTGAATTTTGCTTATTCGAAGATCCCAGATATAGGGTGGGGTTTACTCAGCTGCTGTAGTAAACACGGTGTTGATCGTTGGATAAGAATAGACACAATGTGTTTGCAAAACATTTTGGCACATCCTGCACATTAATGTGTATTGTAAAGCCGGTATTTATTATGGAACGAGATCAGATTATAGCTTCTTTTTGGGTTCATGAAACTCGATACAATGTCACGCCTTCATAGTAACTAATAATTAATTTGTAACATTTCCAACTTTTTTTATATAGGAAAAACATCAAGAAATTTAAATATTATAGTTAAGGAACGCTCAAGGTGTTTAAATAATAATAATTTTTCTGAATTTGCCAACCATATTTTGGAAGCCAATCATTCTTTTTTATATAAATAAAGGTTTAAGAATTTCACATACAAATACAACCGGTTTACAATTAGACAAATTTCAAATTTTAGAAATTAGAAAAAGTGTTTATAGTCAATTAAATATAATTAATAATATATTTTTTTAATAAAAGCTGTCTTTATGCTATTTTTATTTTCATATTAATATTCATTTATTTTTTATTAATTTCTTATGTAAATTTCTTATACAATATTTTATAATAATTTTTAATTAATTACTTACCTACTTAAATCAATTTTTGTTTATGTTTATAATATGTCTATACTTGACATTATTATTTTTTAGTATTCTGTATATTCCCGATGAGGAGAGCTTCGCTTTCGAAACATGTTGATATGTATATATTAATAAAGTGGTGATTACCAAGTCATTTTTAATTCATTTATTAATAATGACGCCACAAAGTGAATACCAATCTTTTGAAGAAATTATCACTAATGAAGTATTACAAAGCAAATAATAAAGGGTTATCTTTTAAAAAACCGAAAACCAAAAATCATAAGCGTACCTAAAGCTGTTTACCAATGAAACAATAATATTGGTAATGTTTTCGATAAACTCATCAAATTTTACAGTAGACATGTTCCGGAACAAATATTTTTTTTTCTTCAGAATTGATTATAAATTAATTTAATGTACACACATGTGTGTACATAATACGTAATATAAATTACAAATACAATCCTTTTAAATCCAGCTTAAGCACATTAAAAATGTTATAAAACAATATAATATTACAAATATTCTAATCATTGAAGAAGATAATATTAACACATCCCAAATGAACCAGGAAACCGAAAAGACAACAGAAATTAAAAAGATTTCAGTCGCATCTGGGACTCGAACCCAGGACCTCTACCTATCCGGGGTAACCGCTTAACCAACTTAGCTAATGAGACCAGTACAATTTACGCCATTTACATCGATATCATCCTTCATGTTCAATATTTATTAATATTATCCTCCATTTTTATAAATCCGGTCGTAAACTAATTTAAAACTTACCGATCATCCAGAATTGACTTCAAAATTGAAGTATAGATATCGCTGTATACTATGTAGCAAATATTATACACTGTATAGGATGCGTTTCCTCATAAACGACGCTAGGAGAGCTTCTGTTTACTCGCTCGACTACAAATCTGTAACGTTTTGAAACTTTAAACGCGTTTATCTCGTAACCGTGTTTTTGAAATCGGCCGGAAACGAAACTCTTTCAGTTTTCATCCGATTGACTTGAAATTTTTACTGTAGCTTCTTGATATGATTATCTAGTGAAGTACCCACGATTTTAGCGATTGATTTTTTTTTTTTAAGTTATAAACATTTAAAGTAATTTTTTTTAATGAAAAATGCAACTTTCTGATTAAACGGTCGCCATTTTGCGAAAAATTGATATTAAAGTATTATCGTGTGTACTTCAGTAGAAAAACAAATTTTGATTATGAAAAAATAATAATTAATGTTCCAGATGCAGATAGGGCTGCGTAATGTGTCCGGCTGCGGAACATCTTTTTAAAATACTACATAACTTATCATGTTCTACAGCCGCCATTTTGTTTTAAATTTCAAACAACAACAAAAAAAATTGTACTCTTGAAGAGTTGCCCTATCGATTGGTATATTATTTATAAAACCTTTTTCACAAAATCCATTAAAAAAGAAATCCTGAAAAAACCCTTGTTTTTTAGCCTTCACATAGGTATAACCCCTTAAATTAGGGGTTATGAATTGATTTCCATTTTTCATAAGTTTGTAATAATCCTGATTTTCTTTAAGATTTTTCTCTTTACACATTTTTATAATAGAAACTTGCTTAAATATATCTTCAACATTTGGTACTGGAAATATATGAACTTTAAATCATTGTCTGGTTTCGCTCAAGATTATCGCTGTGTTTTCTTTAAACTTTATTACTGATTTAAATTATACAGCAAAATTATGACGTCTCATCTTATTTTAAAGAGCATGAGGGAGATGACGTCACGTTCAGAAAATGTTGGGTAGGCTCGAAATTATCAACTGCGCAAATTTCTTTTCAAAAAAGGTCTCGCTGGATCAACTCACTGATTTTCAATTTTATGAAGTAAGTGGAATTCATTCCATTCGTAATTCAAAAAATTTATTACAACGACCTTTTTTATTGAAAGTGAATCGTGGGCCTTAATGGTCTTTTATCTTTCTTTTCAATTAAGTAAGACTTTCAATTTCGTCTTTGATTAAATTTGAATTAATTCTATTAATTTATACAAAACCGTCCTTCAAATGTAATGCAATGAAATGGATAATATTAGGTAGTTCTTACCTGTACCAAAATCATCTTACGAGCATCTTCGATTTCAATGGAAGATGCTCCGAAAAATTTGCGTCATTGATCACTTTAACGGTGTTCGAAAGAGAGAGTACGAAAACAGTGTACAGTACAGTTGTGAATGATGAATACTTGGAGCAGGTCGATGAGTTTGTGTATTTGGGAAGTATATTTACGAGAGATGGAAAGACTGATAAGGATATTGAAAGAAGGGTGAATGCAGGAAACTCCATTGGTGCTACCAAAAAGTTGTCCAAAGAAGCGAAGCTAGCAGTCCACAGTGATGTGTTGATAACAATCCTGATGTATGGCAGTGAGACATAGAATTGGCAGAGGAAGGATGAAAGTAAACTAAATACTGTAGAAACAATATCTCTGAAACGAATGTGTGCTAAAAATGTTGAGATTTGTAAAGAATTCAAGGCTGATGTATGCGTAATGAGTAAGGTTAAGAAAAGGGACGGTTAGATGGATCAGGCATGTAGAGCGAATGAGCGAAGAAAGGAATGTAAGGAGAATATATGATGCGAATGTGAATGGAAGAAGAAGCCGGGGACGTCCGAGGGAGACATGGCACGATCAAATTAATGAAATACTTGAGTCGGGCCATGTCAGAAGTCGGAATAACAGAAAAGAATGTATGAGACGTTGAATGAATGTGAATGAACCAATAAATGTATGCCAAGATCAAGTTGTTTAGCGGTCCGTCCTCTCTGTCTACTCTTGTCTAAGTTAGATCCCCTGGACACCGTTTCACAGTCTGGAAGCACGCCAAACGCGTACCAAAAAAAATGTTCACGGTTGATATTTGTCACATGAGAACGGGCAGTCTCTACGACACGTTATTTTATTCAACAGCTCGGCGGTGGGATGATTTGCCTGCCACTGTGTTTTTTTCCCTCCTGCACCATGGTTAATATCTCTTCAAAACACAGATTCACTTATACCCTTATCCGTGAGACTCCCCACACAGCAACCTCAAAAATGACAAAGGAGGTGTTTTAACAAAAAATCCCCAAAAACTGATTAAAAAAATTCCCAATCCAAAATCTAGAAAAATAAAAATGATAAAGCGATTGACAAATTTGAATTGTTTTATTGCTAGCGATGTAGTAACCTAGTGAATTTTATATCAAACGCCAATAAATATTTTGCATTCGAATATGATTTATGGAATTATCGCCCTTAAGAATTTCGTTAGGAATCGCCGTTAAGTAAGTACCTAATTAATTTGAAATTTTAAAATTCATGTCCAGGAGGCAGATCGTCCCTAATTCACAACTCGCAGATAAAATAATAGAATCAATTCTAATTTATGCGATTTTAATGATTTTTTTTTCACTTGGAAATAAAATAATTTTCATATTCTTTTTAAGAGTGACAAATGCTTTCAGTAATCGCCTGCTAAAAAAAAAATATCTAAAAAACTGAAAAGTTTATTTTCGCCTGAATGGGCTAGGAATATTAAAAAGAAAATGAATCCGGAAAATTAGTTTTTTTTTAAATACTTTAATAAAGGTAAATTCAATTTGTGGTATTATTTTTATTCTCCCAAAGTGTTTGATTAATAATAATTATTTTGAATTTGCCAACGATATTATGGAAACAAAATAGTCCGTTGATATAAATAAAGTTTTTTTTTTTCAAATATTTGTTAGACATAATTAAGAACATCGTTTACATGATTATAACAAAAGTGTATTTAAGTAGTAATTTTTTTTTTATTCATAAATAATCCTTTTAGTTTCCTTTTTTCAAATTTAATACCTTCCTAATAATAGTTTCTACTGGTATTTTAATGGAAGATGCTCTGAGGAACTAGCGTCATTGATCCTTTCGACACCGATGGATAGTCGGGAAATACGCCAAAAGCGCGCCCAACATTTGCATATTGTTGACAATTGTCACATGAGAACATGTCCCTTCTACGATTCGTTCTTGTGTTCAACAGCTCAGCTGTGGAATGATTTGCCGGGCTTCAAGTCCCCGGTTCACTCCTTCCTATACTATAAAAGACTCTCCATACAGCATCCCCAAATACTAGGTTTTGCCTATTGCAGTTCTGCAATTGGTTGTGAATAGTTGTGTATATGTGTTTAAATGTGGATGAAGCAAGGGTGTGTTGGAAATAATTTTTGAAACGAATATTTGGAAAAATATTTATACTCTTACTCCTACCCCTACTCCTACTCTTACTCCTACCCCTACTCCTACTCTTACTCCTACTCCTACTCCTACTCCTACTCCTACTCCTACTCCTACTCCTACTCCTACTCCTACTCCTACTCCTACTCCTACTCCTACTCCTACTCCTACTCCTACTCCTACTCCTACTCCTACTCCTACTCCTACTCCTGACCCTACTCCTACTACTACTCCTACTCCTACTCCTGCTCCTACTCCTACTCCTACTACTCCTACTCCTACTCCTACTCCTATCCTACTCCTACTCCTACTCCTACTCCTACTCCTACTCCTACTCCCTACTCCTACTCCTACTCCCACTCCCACTCCCACTCCTACTCCTACTCCTACTCCTACTCCTACTCCTACTCCTACTCCTACTCCTACTCCTACTCCTACTCCTACTCCTACTCCTACTCCTACTCCTACTCCTACTCCTACTCCTACTTCTCTACTCCTACTCCTACTCCTACTCCTACTCCTACTCCTACTCCTACTCCTACTCCTACTCCTCTACTCCTACTCCTACTCCTACTCCTATGTTGAGTTATTGTAAAAAAAAGACCTAAAAATTTTTCATACAAATATAGCTGGTTTAAAATTATTAGATAAATTTCTAATTTCGAAATTAAAAAACGTATTAATAGTAAAATAAATATTTTTCAAAACAATGCTTTGTTTTTAAAAATACCACGTCTTAAATTTATTTTCACATTTTTACATATATTCTGAATAATTATAATTAATTTGGTAACTTGGTTATTCCTTGATTTGAATATCTATTTTGAAACATAAATACAATAGATAATTATAAAGTATTAATAATTATGTTGACTTTAAGTAATCATTTTTACATTAATACCTAATTATTTCCCTCTCTCACCACCTTTTGTTATTTTTTGCGTATGTTTATAATTTGTCTTCGCTTATATGCCATCATTTTTCAGTATACATTGTTGTATCCTGACGAAAAAAAAAATTACTTTCGAAACATGTAGATATCTATTTATTAAATAATTTTATATTCAGCATTTATAAAATATCTTGTAGAAGTAGGAAAACATATTAACACTTGCTAAACATACGTAAGAAACGTTATTTTTCCGATGAAACTTCCAAGTCTGTGACTTAAAGAAACAAAAATGTAGGCTCACTATTTAAAAATAATTATTCAGTAAGCATTGAAGCATTTGTCAGAACTGTGGGTGCATTACACTGCATCCCAATGGAAAAAGGTAAGTCACCTACAATAATGCATATCGCCAACTATTCCGTCTACCGAGATACTGCAGCGCTACAGAAATGTTCCCGGAAGGACGAGTGCACTCGTTCAGGACACTTCTCTGACACCGCATGGGAAGCCTATGGTGCAGAGTAAGTAAATCCAATAATATCTTCATTACTGCCACGACTGCATGGATTGAGTCTCCCTTGATGGCCCTTTGGAGACTGGAGACCGTAAAATATCCATCATAAACTTATTAATTTTTTTCTCTCTTAGTGAATGAACTTATTTTGCATATTTTACCTTTAATACTTTTTTTTTCATAGTTTACGTAGCTATTGTTATTTATTTGTTTGTATTATTGTCACTTATGGAGCGTATTGCATTGCACCTTCTGGAACAAAGAACTATTATTATTATTATTTCAAATTAATAAAAAATGTTGAGATTTCAGCAGGTCAACCCCAGTTTTGAAACTCTACCATTGCAATGTGCACCGACAGACGTTGCTTTGTGCGTATGTTGAAGCTTTGTGTTTATTTTTATTTATAAAATTACTTTGAAGAAATTCATACAGGTAAATTAATTATTTTTAATTCATATTATGTCTAGTTAAAACACTAATTGCAACTGTACACTTGCCAGCGCCATAACTAAAAAAATAGTTCGAGAAGCTTCTAGTATTTTTACTGATGACTTTAAAGATAGATTTTAACATTAACAAAACTACAATCACCTTTTATTGAATGTTATAAGTTGACTTGTGGCCACAATAATGACTCTATTGAATTGATGTGATATTATTTATGTGTAGGCGTCCTTACCAAAATAATGATTCTGACAAAGTTAAAAAGCAATGACGAGCAACCTGCGGCCCTCGAGCTCATTTTGTGCGGCCCTAGAACCTTCTAGTATGGCCTACTTGGCTAAATAAAATATCAAGAAGTATGAGAAAAAAAATTAAAGGTTTCTCTTCTGTCTTGCCAAATGGCTCAAAGGCAAACTTTAGCCCGTCTTCAAAGTTTTGAATCGGTCGCTTAAAAGTACAAGCTTACTTATCTATATATATATATATAAAAATCAATGTAAGTTTGTAACTTTGTTTGTTTGTCCTCGATGTTCTCGAAAATTACTGGCCCGGTTTCGCTGAAAATAGCACAGTTTGTTTTTATTAGTGTCGGAAAGGTTTAGAAAGTAGTTTGAATGAAATCCAATATGTAAAACTGTTGCTATAACGTTTTAAAATTAGTATGAAAAACATTGAACCCGTCATGTTTTATTTAGGTTAGCCCATAGATATAACACTCTGATTAACCACAGATTACGTATTCAAAAGAAGAAGGTTTTTTTGGGTAGACTATTTTCAAAATGGAAAACACGAGTAGGTACCCACTTAAGATCTTTATGATTTAGTTATATTTTGAAAAAATATAAACGTTTGGAAAGAAATAAAATATTCAAATGAGTTTTTCTTTATTTGGAGATAGTTACTTTCGCTGTCAAATAAATTATGGCACCCTAATAATAATAATAATAATAAATGTTTATTCCGGTATGTGGGGAGGTTAGTGCAATCCCACACATTCCATTTAAGATGTCAATAATGTCAAGCAAGAATTCTCAACATCATAACTTTATATAAACCCGAGCAAGGCCGGGTACACATCAGCTAGTATGTACATAAAACGATAGATTTTTGATTTTCAGAATTATTTTGCTTATTTTTGTGTTGGATCCTCTTTTATAAGAGTAAGTCTGTAAACTCTGTAAACTCTGTAAACTCTGTAAACTCTGTAAACTCTGTAAACTCTGTAAACTCTGTAAACTCTGTAAACTCTGTAAACTCTGTAAACTCTGTAAACTCTGTAAACTCTGTAAACTCTGTAAACTCTGTAAACTCTGTAAACTCTGTAAACTCTGTAAACTCTGCAAACTCTCTAAATTCTGTAAACTCTGTTAGCTCTGTAAGCTCTGTAAACTCTGTAAACCCTGTAAACTCTGTAAACTCTGTAAACTCTGTAAACTCTGTAAACTCTGTAAACTCTGTAAACTCTGTAAACTCTGTAAACTCTGTAAACTCTGTAAACTCTGTAAACTCTGTAAACTCTGTAAACTCTGTAATCTCTGTAAACTCTGTAAACTTTTCAAACTTTGCAAACTTTGACTGCTCTCAACACGGGTCCTCCCAGTGAGACAGGCACAGTACCATAACCCTTATAATACATTGAGATTGTATTGATGAATAAATAAAACAGATTTAAAAAAGTGCTGTCGTTCAGAATTCTATTGTTATAAAAAACGAGAAATTTTATTACTTTGCCATTGGATATAGAAAAATTTCACCTGCGGCGCTTTGTTTGTGCTTCGTATGCTAAATCTATCCCGTTAAAGTTACCTTTTTAGTAGGTTAGTGTCGCCACGTACTGCAAAGTTAACTGTCTGTAGCCCAACCCCTACGGCCCGCGAACAAATCGACAATTAATTTGATCCTCCGTCTAAAATGGTTTTGCATCTCTGTTGTAAAGTGTCAACGAAATGAAACAATGAATTTCTCTAATACGGTTGAGTAGGGTTGCAAATGATGATGAGCTCGGTGGCCTAGTAGTGTAGTGATCCAGTGGGTGTAGAATTATTATCATTGGATCCAAAGGTCAATGGCTAGGTTCTTTACCACCCACGGGCCTTTGAATCGATCCTGTTTTACATCTCCGTGGGATACAAGCAGGGGCGCAAAGGAAGAAGCAAGTTTTAGGTCTTTTTGGAGTTAGTCAACTTTAATAAGCTCAGCTTTACGAGATAAAGGATTTCAATCCACTTTACAAAAGACAACGTGAAATGGTAATACGCCTGTAGAATCGATCAAACATTTCCTTACTTTGACAATAAAGATTACGTTTCGGATTAGGTACCTACTTTTCTGATTACGATTTATAAGAATTCAATCTTGGTAATTATTCGCAGATTAGATGATATAGATTAGAGACCTTAATAATCAAGAAAACAGATATAGGATTACACGCCGTAAAAATGCAAAATTATATATGCTATTTATAAAGGGATGATATTAGGATGGCGGTATAATAGGTACAGGTATTATTATCTTTGATGATAGGTGATAATGAAGAGACACCAACAAGCCCTCTATTGATATGCTTGGTGTAACCCTAAGTGACCAGCTCAGGTATGGGGGCTCCATCGAAGCCAGAGTAAATTTAGCCTTTCACAAGTTGGGCGTATTTCACAGAACCCGCAGATACTTTAATAGTACACAACTGCTGACCCTGTACAAATCGCAAGTGCGGCCCACTGTAGAATTTGGCAGCCACCTCTGGTCGGGAGCTCCAAGATATCTGAAAAAACTCTTGACTCTGTGCAGAGACGGGCGGTCCGTTTGATAGATTCACCTATCTTAACAAACGGCTGCAATCTTTGGAGCACAGACGTCAGGTGGGAATGGTGTCCTTGTTCTACCTGTATTTTAATGGAAGATACTCCGAGGAACTAGCGTCATCGATCCCTTCGGCACCGATGCATACTCGGGAAATACGCCAAACGCGCGCCCAACATTTGCACACGGTTGACATTTGTCACATGAGAACGGGTTGCTTCTACGGCTCGTTTTTATATTCAACAGCTCGGCTGTGGAATGATTTGACGGCCTCTGTGTTTCCGTCATCCTACAACATGGGTCTCTTCAAGATCCAAGTTCACTCCTTCCTATCCTCTAAAAGAGCGTTCACACAGCATCACCAAAGATGATATAGGCCTCTTGTGTGGAGTTAAAAAAAAAACTGGGCAATATTGTACGTTATTATATACCTATATTGTTGTTTCTCTTCTGTGCAGTCTCTCTTCCACAATTCGTCGGTCGCAAGTTCGTCACAATGAGAAAAAAAATTCTAAAGTGGTTAGCTTTACGAGGTGAAAATTATCATTTTAATAATTCTTTAGTCCCCTCGCGATAGGCAAAGTGAGATACCGCGATAATACACTGTTATGGCTAATTAATTCTGCCGCTTTTGCGGGCTACAATATTTAGAAGTAGATTACGGGGGAAATAAAAAATGTAACTAAATACTGCGGTAATGGAGTACGTACCAAAGGTGGAGGTTTTGCTTTACCACAACGGTGCCAAATTATAAATGTTTTTTTTGTTAGATTTTTCAGGGGGTTGAAGTAGGTGGGGGTGGGAAAAAAAGGAGTTAGGAGAATGTTTAAGTTTTTGCGTTAATTTAAAATAGTAAATCGAAAGTAATTTAAGCACGCACTCTGCGTACACAACGGCTGATCGCTTAACACTTCCATTCCGAAGGGGGGGTAATCCACTTGCCCCACATGAGAGATCACAGTTGTTTTTTTTACACCATACTCTATAATTTTAATATTTCTAGGAAAACTATTCGGCAATCTACCTGCTTAAAAAAAATTCGATTACATTTTTTTTTATATAATATCTTTCAAACTCCAATGAAATTTCTCTCTCCTCTAACCTTCACGACGCACCACGCCCCTTTCATATACGAACTACAAAAAAAAAATTACTTGCCGCAAACACGTCTCGGGTGCGGTAGTAAAAGGTGCGTTTTACTGGGAAGGGCTAAAATAATATATTTTTATAATGCATGTCACGCTCACTTTCGTATTCTCTTTTACCGTCCTGTCCAGTTGAAACGGCAGTAAATAATATCCGAGTATTACTGGGAATAGAAAAAGGAAAATAATGATCGCTTCGCGATTTAATGGGGGACTCTAGTGACCCCCCTTCGGATCATACGCTAAATATTTACCTTCAGGTACGTAAAGGTTAACAACGTTAAGATAGTAGGTACACAGAAAACAGTTGTTTTCTGTCATTGTTTAGAGTTAAAAAAAAAATCGAAATATTAATGTACTATGTTTATATCTTACATGCGCCTTATTGTTGCATTTCTAGTATCACATACTTTTAGCCTTCTATTTTGTAGTAACTATCGTGTACAACAACACAAACTTTATCTATATTACATTCTTGATGTACTTTTATTTCTATACTTACCACTACTGTCGCTAGATGGCGCTGCTCCCCAACTCAAACACGAGAAATCTTTCTCTATTGAGTTGGGCACTTTTTGTTAAATAAATTTATACTTTTTTTGTAATTAGCTATTAAGATATATCTGTACTATTAAATATTTTATATGTATTTATATTAAATGAAAAATAAAATAAAATGAAATACTCTAAGGAAATCTATATCGGAAAATTAGCTATTCGTGGTAATTTTTGAAACCCTCTCTCACGTTGCTATTTCATCCCTACGAGTCAAAACTTTATTCAAATATTGTTAGAATCTAACGGTCGGGTTACAGAAGACAGTGATTGCATATTATTTCAAGTGACTACGTGATCGACTCGCATTCTGTAATGTAAGTAATTGGCATTGATAAGATAACAGTTAGACAAGCACAAATGTTAAGTCAAATAGTTCGGAGGGGAAGGAGATGGGGAATTGGAAAATTGGGAACGGCACCTGGTTAATCTGATTAACAAATTTTAACCTTGGTCTCTTTACTTTCACTCTGTGGGTATCTTAACTCAGGAACGATTTGATAATTATTCCGAAGTACAACTTAAGCTATTTCCAATATCTGTTTTTTTTATTTTTATATTTTTATAAAAAAAACTAGCTGATGTGTACCCGGCCTTGCTCGTTTTTTTTTTAATAAAGTTTAGAAGTTTTGAATTTTTGCTTTTCGTTTGGGTGCTATAATTGATTTAACAGCGAAAGTAACCTTCACTAAAGAAAGAAACATTCATTTGAATATTTTATTTCATTCCAAATGTTTTTTTTTTCAAAACATATCTTGATAATAAAGTTCTTAAGTAGGGACCTAGTCGTGTTTTCCATTTTGAAAATATTCTACCCAAACAAACCTTTTTCTTTTAAATATGTAATCTGCGGCCAACAACAGTGATATATCTATGGGATAACCTCAATACAACATTCAATGTTTCTCATACTCATTTTAAAACGTTAAAGCATATTGAATTTCATTAAAACTACTCTCTAAACCTTTACGTCACTGATAAGAACAAACTGTGCTATTTTTAGCGAAATAGGTAAGGTAATTTTCGATAAAATCGATGACAGACAGACAGACGAACATTCATTATTATATATAGAGATTGTTTTTGCTCACATTAATAAACTATGTAAGTCGCGGAACGGGAAGCTTCTTGACTCAGCACCGTGAATACAATAAAATGTGACAGCGTGACTATAGTAACCCGATTTGGGGTATTTTGAGATTAGAAAGGGACGATGAAGGGATGGAGATTGGTAATCGTGGGGTGGGAAGTGTTTAGTTACTCAGATCTGGTTTACAAACACAGTATCGGTTTTTTACTAGAGCGATATTGACAGTACTTACCAAGCTTTTATTGATCCGTAATTATTATTTGATAATTACAGATATATTTTTTAACTTATACATACTATATTTACTCCACGTTTCAGAGTGGTACGCACTCAGTATCGCCCTGATGAAAGACTACCATTCATAATCGAAACGTTGGATTGCTGTAATAGCATAAATCATGACTAGTAATTAGATCTCAACTCATCTTATCAGACAATCATATCGATAAATTGTAGAAATGCACACGTAAATTGCTCAGCTACGATAGCCGGTTAGTACTGACCTAAAGTCACTTATAGAATATGTTAAAAAATTCACGCATCGGTGCGCAAATGGGTCCACAACCCGCAACACTATAACTACATGTGTAAAAAATATTTCTTACGCTTGTTAAGGTCATTTTATAAATATTCTCCATTCCTAAATATTATAAGTATTTCAAATAAATACCAACTCTTCTTGTGCCACCAATCTTCTAATAAATGTAACCTCAATAGAGGAGGATAAAATAGCAACTGTAAAAATATCATCTCTCTACTTAAATTTTCTAATTAAATTCATCTGAAGCGACCTGTGAGGTAAATATGTTTTTCTGTTGTACATAATTAGATAAAGAATAGTAAGTAATATTTGTACAGCGCCCTTGATGCGATTCTTCACAAAAACGGCGCTATGCAAATGATCCAATTATTATTATTATTATTATCATCATCATCTGTAAAGTCAGGCACCTATTGCCCTTTCTGCTGACCATCTCCATCCTCTAACCACAAGGTTCTACCTCAAAACCCACGCATATTGGGGTTGCCATGGAGTAGTGGCGTGCAGTCCATACTGGTTGAAAAGCTGTGCCAACCCTAATAAAAACGAACCATAAAAAACAGGACAAATTTCTCATAAAAAGAATATTTTCCAAAGAATTTCGTTAGGAACTTGTATGTTTTTTATTAGCTAATTGCAAAACAAAAATCAACAGAAGATGTTAATAAAGATGACCGTTTTCCAATATTCAATGAATAAGTCATTCCCGAACTTGAAAAAAACTAAATACAGCCTACCTTTGGTCGTAGAGTAATGCACGCCACCCACTGGCAGTTGAGGCGCTTCTGCCGTAAAAACAATTAACAAAAAAAATCTATATGAACATCAGCGTGACGGCCTCCGCGATTGAGTGGTTACGATCTTCGGCTACGAATCCAGTGGTCGCAGGTTCAAATCCCGGCGTGCACAAGTAAATTTTATTCGATTAATTTGTGTTATTTCACAATTAATTCATTAAAAATAAAATTAAAATATAGTATATTTGCGGCATGCTCCATACATTCAGTATCGCCCTGATGTAAGACTGTTCAGAATCAAAACGTTGCTTGAAATGGCTTTAGCCGTGTTTGGTGACCAGATCTGAATAGTCAGGTACTTCCCCACCTTACTATTTCCCTCCCCCTTCACCTTTTCATTACCTTCAGCCTCACAATATACCCCAATTGGGGATGCAATACTCTCTCCGGCTCCCAGACGGTTGGGAGCAGTAGGGACTCTTGTGAGGTACATAAAAAAATTTAAATAAACTCATAAAATAATAAGTGAGAAATAAATGAAGATAATATTAAAAAAAAAAAAAATTATTATCATGCGTTTTCTTTTGTTATTTATCCCTTACAATATTTTTATTTTTTGTTATGTTTAAACATATTATATTTTGTGGAACTCGTGGGATTGCACCACCCTCCTCGAGATCTGGAATAAATATAACAAAAAAATTAATAACAAAAAAAAAAAAATTGTAGGTCTTCGTCTTTTTCATGTATTCTCCAAATAAATTGCTCAACCGATGCAAGAGTAGTATTCCATTAGATTTGGAGATGTATGGGGACCAATTCATCCCGATCGTTATTGCCAACTGTCCAATTTTTCAAGCGACATTACCTTTGGTTATCTCCGCACAGTCACAGGTCCAAAAACGAATTAATCATTCAGTAAGTATCGTATTGCGATATTCTAGCTCCAGAGGGCAATTGGCGCAATTTGACTGATGTAGAGGGTGACTGGAATACGATGCGAAATATCGAAGGACGTACTAAGGCAGACACGTAGAAGCAAAAAAGTTTGTACGAACAAAGTGTCGATTCACCTTTTACAATTTCCTTAATGGTCTAAGACTTTAAGAGGAACGGCTATGCACCAGTGTTGAACGAGGTGAGGAACCAGTGAGGAACGG
This sequence comes from Halesus radiatus, assembly GCA_022606495.2. Lineage (NCBI taxonomy): Eukaryota > Metazoa > Arthropoda > Insecta > Trichoptera > Limnephilidae > Halesus > Halesus radiatus. The sequence continues at coordinate 52,233 of JAHDVE020010285.1, forward strand.
CCTGTTTCACACAAAACTTAATTTTGGATTTGAAGCCAAAATACTTATCTAAATCTAAAGACCTTTTTTTCTTCAAAAAGTACAGTAATTATATAGTACGGATTAGAAGTAGTTTATTTATTTTTGTTTTACATTATGAAATATAGGCCATTAAAGGAATTGACTTTTCACGATTTTAGAGGCAACTTTAACAATTATTTGGGGGTTAACGGCTATAATTTTTTTTACCCCGTCTGTCTTTAAAATATAATGAAACATATAATAAGAAATTTTTAAAAGTATTAAAATAAGCATTACAGTGGACTTTAAAATAAATTAAAAACTTTTTTTTGTTTTTGTTTTTATATTTTTATTTACGTAATCATATTTACATAGCAAATATGATATTTTTTTACAAAAATACGATAAACCCGCAAATAATTTTCCAAGTTGCTTCTAAAGTTGTGAAAATTGATTTTTTTAAAGCAAAAATAAATAAAAATATTTCTCATTCGTACTAGATATTTACTAAACCTTTAATAAAAATTATGTCATTCAGTTTGGATGGGTATTTTGACCTCAAAACCAAAATTAAAATATGTATGAAACAGGCCGTACAGCCGTTCCTCTTAAAAAACAATGTTCACGTGATTTTTTTTCTGCTGGAAATGTCGTCAATATGTTACAACAATTCCAAGCCATTCTGTAATCAAATCACGTTACAGGTTCTCCACTGAAAATTGCTAGTCATGTGTTGAATTAAGTCATCAATCATCTGTTCTTAAACAATTTCGAAAACGTTTTTGAGTCGAAGTCAGGACATGAGTTAAAGTCTGTGGGGAGAGGAAGAACATGTGGTGAGGAAGCCTGGGATGTTCCTAGCTACTCAGATCTGGTAAGATCACCAGGACTACGTTAAGGGCGAGAGGGACGTCGGAGCGTAATAATTTATTATTTCGAAAAAATGATAATATTATTACGCAATACGATAAATTAACGTTTTTAAATAGAAAAAAATTTAGTAAATATTTTATAAATTTACATAGACTTAGCATTTATCAAAATATAATCAGAAATATTACTTTTTCTGACCGTCCAATTGTATGTTTTACAAAATATTTAAAATATGAATATGATTTTTAAAGTGTAGAAAAATATTTTTAATCCTTTCTCGTTACGTTTTTGTAAATAAACTTAACCAAAGATTTATAATCCGCATTAATTAAAAAAAAAAAAAAACATTAAAGTTATGTGGTGTTTATGAAAAATTTTAACTACAAACTGTTATTTTTAAAAATTTATCTCAACGACATGTTAAAGAAAAACCTTCACAGCATTTTTTAAGGATATTCAAATTTTTAAATGTTTTTGTAAGACATGCGTAGAACGGTCAGAAATGTGTAATATTTCTGATTATATTTTGATAAATGCTAAGCCCATGCAAATTAAAAAAAAAACGTGATAAATATTTTTCTCTTTAAAAACACCATGTTTATCGTATCGCACAATAATATTATCATTATTTTGAATTTATAAATATGGTAATAACTCTCCGACGTCCCTCTCCCCGTTAAGACGGCTCCCACATGGGCCGGTAAGTATTCAACATAAACCGGGTGGAGCAAAATTTAGGTAAATTGTTGGCACACACGATGATGAGATAACTCAAGATTAATCATTAAAAAAAGTATTAAATGTTGTGCGATGTCTCGCTGCATATACGGTTTTGCAGATGTCAGTATATTTGCAGCCATTAAATTGTAAGTAATGGAGAATTCTGTTTTACCGTCCCGTATTTATCATATCGAGGAGTGAGTCAAGTGACGATAGAGTTGTAGAATTTTACATTTAATCATAATGCTCTAGTGATATTATTGATGTTCCTAACTATTCATTCATAAATGAGAGCGATTTTTAACAAAAAAATGTTATTCATTTTTTCATTTTCTTTTTCCTATTTAACTTGTAATTTTTATTTCACCTACCTTCAACGTACGTGTATTAATACAAATGTATTTTTTTTTCTATCAAAAAAAATAAATTATTAAAATAAACAAACAAATTTTTTATATTTCGTTTTATCTGGTTTACCTTCAAACTCTTATTAGTATTATACAGTTATTATTTTTATGTAAAAACACGCTTAATTTGTAAACTTGTAAATATGTAGATAAATATGTATGTATATGAGTAAAAATATATTTAAAAAAAAACTTAATCCCTTAAAAAAAGAAACTCACGCACTGGCCTTGCCCATATGAGATTTTGTGCTATATATACAGTATGCATAAATTTATATACATGTATTAAAATATACATATAATTGAATATAAAAATATATTCATAAATTTAAAAAAAAATGTTTGTAACCTTTGTGCCTATGTTTATATAAATGTATGAATCAAAAATTTTATTATATAAAAAAAAAAAAAAACTAACTCGGCTGTGGAATGATCTGACGGCCTCTCTGTTTCTTCCCTCCTACAACATGGATCTCTTCAAGACCCAAGTTCACTCCTTCCAATTTTCCAAAAGACTATCTACACAGCATCTTACCGCATTAATGTCCTAGAGTCCTATGTTAACCGCACTGTAAAAGCGAATAGTAGAAATGGTAATTTTTCCTCATACGCAAAAGAGTCTGAAATTTAATTCGTACCACGATGAATATACCATGTTCTTTTTACGCGTTTTCAAAACTGCCCTGTTTCATCAGTTCGCGGGTGAGCAATGTCAAGAATGCAGCAATAACCCGCGGCAGTGTGTTTTTATCCGCTGGTCATTAATTATTTCCCTCAGGGCCTTCTGTGTGGGGTAAGTAACTGCAAAAAAAAAATCCTTGCCCGGCCGTCAAGGAGCTGCCCGAGTGGACCTATCACTGGATAGCATGAACTTCAGACTGCCGTTATTTTTAATTGCGAAATACCACATTAGTACCATAAAGGACTCGATCGAGAAAACGAGAGAATATATTTTGAAATGTTTGATTTTTTAATTTTGTTATTGCCAAAGCATTAAAAATAGAACCAGTTTACGCTTTCTCCACTATGCCAAAACAACATATTGCAACGAGGATAACCGGCCAATACAAGATAAATTATGCATATTTAAACGTAATAGAGACGTCTTGTGAGAACGATGAATTACCGATCAGATGAGCAAAAGAGGAAGCAGATGAGATATTATTTTTGAGAGATATATTTCTAAAATCAATACGATGTTATATGGATCCTTCATATAAATTGAGTAGTTCGAACAATTTTGATTAAAAAAATACCTACACGGACTGTTGCAAAACGGCAGCATGCCTTAGACCTTCCATTATGACTTTTACTCCCTAAGCCCTTTTCCCATTAGTGATTGTAAAAAAGCTCCTTAGTTGACCAGTTGAACGTGTGTACAGGATGTATAGAAAGGAAATTATTATTTTATGAAATCACAGAGTTTACTAAAAAAAAAACTGTATTAAATAAAATACATTCCTTGATATCACGTGCGTACGCTCGAAATTCAGCATAGAATAATAAAAAATAATTATTCAGCGTGATGTGTTGATTATTTCACGTTAAATTTATAACTTCTTTTTTTTTTATTCCGTATTTCTTAGATGCTTTCAGCTCTGGTTGGAAAATAATGATAATGTTTTGTCATCTTCTATTTTTTAATAAAAAATTAATAAATAATAAAAAAATAATAAATAATGACATCCTCACTGGGATTACCCGTGCTGGGGATTTCATTTACAAAATATTAAATTACATTATATTGAATTGATGAAAAAAAAATAATTGTAAGATGAGGTGTTTTAAGTGCAGTTGAGTGGTTTCGGCGTTAGAGTATATATGGTGTTAATATATTTTCTATTTCAGATCCATCTATAGAATATTGCATAACAGTTCCAGGTGACCTTCTCCTTCAGTCGTTTTCACGTTGGTGAGGATCATTAGCCCCACTCCAATTTCCCTGGTGGATAAGGATCCTCCACTCCTCGCGATCCCGTACTGGAGAGCCAAGAACACCGATGTTCCGGACGCCAATGATATATGATCTCTCCAACGCATCGGTGATCTCTGCCTTCCACTTTGCCAGATGAGTTTCTCTATTTTTGAGTTCTCAATTTGGCGAAAAACGTTTCCGAAGTATCTGATGATATGCTGTAGACAGTCGATAGCCCATTATGGATGCCAAGCTCTTCCAGAATGGACATATTAGTATTCATCCTGAGCATCATTAGATCCTGAGCCTTTTTTCTCCAGCACCACATTTCGATGGCGTCTATCCGCTTCCCTTCGCTGGCTCTGAGTGTGCATGTTTCACCGCAAAGAAAGATGCAGAAAATCAAAGCAAGGTGAGTCTCATCTTGGCGGTCTTTGTTATGTCCCTGTCACTCCATATCTTTTGCATTTTGCCAATGGCGTCTTTTGTCATACAAATCCTTCTTTTCACAGCTTCCTTCGTCACTTATTTCATAATGACGAGCTTGGTATATGAAATCGTTCACCGTTTCTAAGTCTATGAGAGCTTTTGTTCTTACAAAGGTCACCCTGTTACCCTGTCGATCACCATTAATTATTTTTTAGGATTTGTTGATCAGTACGCCTAGATTACGGCTGGACCGGAGAAAATGTGACCATGTTATCCCCAAATGAGGTATAGAGTGTAGTTGGAGGGAGTTACGAGGGGAAGGAGATGGGAAAAATAATGCTAGGAAATTCAGACTATTCAGATCTGGTTATTAACTACCCTACCCATACGAACGTACGTGATACGGCCGCTATATTTTCGCCCGAACGCAACAAGCCGTAACCCGTACGTTCAGGTACAAAAAAGCTATACTCGAAACACACAAAACATTCGTATACGTCAATTTTATTCCTGCGTCAACTCGTTTAGTATTTCGAAGTCAGACGAAGCCAACGGATGTGCTCGGGTATTTTCGCGAAATCTTATATTAATTAATGCGAAATCTAATGAAAAAAACCGATGTTTTTTTACCTACTTTTTGAATAATAACCGACTAAATACGACTGATGCCATTTCTAGGAACGCAAGGTTTCGATTCTGCATCGCTACTCTGGAACGTGCCTCACATATATCAACTTAATATTACTTTAAGATAATCAATTTTTAAAATTTGTTCACTCCTGGTTACGAACATACGAACTCTGGATCCGAAGCCGAGTATCTTAACCGTTCAGTCACGGAAGTCATTCATCTATTGATACAATGTGATAAATTACTCCTTTTCAGAACCTTTTGTCCATTTTTTTTTCTTTCTTGAAATTTTACCCAAACAACAAATCAGACCCATTTCAAAGTCTGTGACATTGGCAAATATGTAAATACAGTTTGATGTTTATTTTACAACGCCTCGTCTAATCCATATTGTAATGCTTTTAGGCAGTTTATGACTTTGCAAATCGCCCTTGAGGTGACATTTTCACAAAAAGTGTTATTATTATCGTGAAACATACATGAAAATTAACTTAGTTTCGTAGTAAGCTCTACGTGATAATGAACAATATCTACAAAATTGCAAACAATCATCTGTCTGAGTCATACACAATAGAAACATCGGAGATCGGCCGTGAATCATTATTACTTCACAACACCCGTCATTCTAGAAGTAATCCAATAGTTCCACCCATCACCATGACATCCCTTGCTCGAAGACAGTTTTCATACTTAGGTCCAAAAATGTTCAACATCATTCCCGATACATGGAAATCGAAAAGTGCAAATGATCTGCGCAAATTGGTCTATGATTGGCTTCTTGGTTTAGGGACAGTCAAAAGCGAACAAATGCTGACTGACAGTTAATTATATAATTTTTTTTATACTAACATATACATTAGTGGCGCTTTGGCCTTACTACTAATACCATCTCACGGTTTGATTTGATTGACTGAACTTGTGTTGCATTGTTTGTGGTCTTTGGGAGGGGATCTTAACTGGATTGAAAAGGCCTAACCAAGGAATGGAAAAGGGACAAACTTGTGGTCGTAAAGAATTTACTGAAGTTGCTTTTTGTACTTGCTGAACGAAATATAATTAATATGTTTTTTTCTGTACTATTCCTTATACTTGATAATTACACTTTTTTCTAAATGTATCGCATTGCCATACTGTGTCAATACTAGTTTTTCCATTCTGTTTTGTATAATGGCACGTAATATGACTTGTTAATTTGACTGCCCTAAAACGAGATTTGTTCCCAGTTGGGAAGTGAAAGCTTTCATAGATTTAATGGTTTAATAATGTGTGTTTCGAAAATAAATAAATATGAGGTATGAAATGACAAAACTCAGAAAAGCGTCCCCAAAATCGTTCACCTATACTACTACAAATCACATCAATAATCGCCTTTGTTTATACCTTCGTATCAAATGCATAAGGTTCATTGCATAATCACTTTGATAGTCCGTGCATTTTGGTATTGCATATCTTCCTTTCTTTATATTATTTATACAGGCATCCTATATAAATAATATAAAGAAAGGAAAAATTACAAGTAGCGTAATTACTACGGTCATCGAGAATAGTCTAAATTAAGAGGAACGGCTGTGCGGCCTGTTTCATGCAAAACATAATTTTGGATTTGAGGCCAAAATACTCAATTACATCTAATGAGTACAGTAAATTTCAAGTACGGATTAGAAGTAATTTATTTATTTTTGTTTTACATTATGAAATATAGCCCATTAAAGGAATTGATTTTTCTCGATTTTAGAGGCACTTAAAACAATTATTTGGGGGCTAACATGTTGGTGGAGATTAAATTAAATTAAAAACGACCAATTTACGTTGAAACACAAATTTGACGTACATAATTTAAAACGTTTTTTTTTTATATTTTGTTTTTATATTTTTATTTACATGGGGTTTTTTTTTAAATTCGATTAACCAGTAAATAATTTTATAAGTTGCCTCTAAAATTATGAAAATTGTTTTTTTTTCGTGACACATACTTCATAATTTAAAACAAAAATAAATAACACACTTCTCATTCACACTAGATATTTACTAAACCTTTAATTAAAAAAATAAATCGTTCAGTTTGGACGGGTATTTTGGCCTCAAATCCAAAATTAAGTTATGTATGAAACAGGCGGCGCAGCCGTTCCTCTTAAGAAGGAAAACATCTAAAGTCAATAAAACACTCATCAGACCAGCTTTAAGGTATGGTTCAAATACCTAGACCGTCAAAAAGAAGTGAAAAGGGATACTTTTTTTGACGGATCTTTCTCTCAAAAAAGATTAGTATCAAATAAGTTGAAAAGTTTTTATTTCTGTTAACCCTTTGATACCATGCGTATATTTTTAAAACATACGGATTTCAGAATTTTTTCCTTACTATCCTGATAGAACCAAAATTGGCGTTTTTCGTTTTCCAATTGCTGGTATAACTGGCTTTGCGCGCTATTTTTTTCGATGGATTTTAGCTACTCGTTCAGGTGGTAGCCATATTTTTATTTTAAAATGTGATTTTTCTGTTTAATCTAGACTTCCTCATCCTTTAAATTGATTTTCATATCTTTTTTAGGTATGTTTTCACTGTATAATTTGCATGTCAATTTATTTGAATTTGAATTCCCTGGTTACGAATAACCTGACAATTTTTTGAAAATCTCCTACTACCATCGTGTACCATGTCTTTGTTTACTGAATCTATGGGGTTTAAAAAATATATATATAATGGCATTCGTGTCGGCTTTTATTTGAACATTGGTTATTTCTGTTTTTGTTTTTTCCCTGTGATTTCCGTCTTGTTTGCTAAAATGAATTTTACAGCAGTTTTTGTCCTGTAGTACATGAACTACGGGTAACCAGGTACATTTTAATGTGTCATTAAAAAAAATATATATATATATATATATATGTTATAATAGGTACACATCAGGAAAGTATCCTTATTAGGGTTCGCGTTGGATGTTTGCGACACCTTTGGGTTATTATTAAAAAAAAAAAGTATTAAAAAAAACATCGGTTTTTTCCCATTAGATTTCACAATAACAATACATGTGACTAGTCACGTAACTTGTATGGGAGAGACGAAAATACCCGATCACATCCGTTACCTTCGGCTGACCTCGAAATACTAAACGAGATGACGCAGGAATAAAATTGACGTATTCGAATGTTTTGTGGGTTTCGGGTATAGCTTTTTTTGTACTTGAACGTACGGGATACGGCTTGTTGCGTCTGGGTGATATTATGGCGGCCGTAGCACGTACGTTCGTGTGGGTAGGGCGGTTAAAGAATGCGATCTCAGACATCACAAAATAACATATCAAAGACCTTTAGAATGATTGCAAAATCAAGTTTTTTTTTCTTTTCGTACATTTGCTACACACCCTGTAATGTGGATAATAACCCCCTCAGTCTGGTCTACGTAGAGTCTATAGGTCTAGACTCTGGGCTCTGGAGAGATCCACTGTCGCCTAATAGCAACCCATTGTGCCCACACGATACAAATTGGATTGAGACGGATTCGACGCAGTAAACGACCATGTATTGTAGAGCTGAAAATTTATCAAGGCATTTAATTAAAGTTGCTTACTTCTGTTCATGATACGTATAATTTGTGTTTCACTTCATCTGATAATTAAGTACTGCGTTTCTGCAAATATTTAATTAATTTTTTTATGCTAACTCCATACAAAACACAGATGAAAAACGGCATATCTCACTTAGTAGAATATCGTTGATATTTAATGAATTATAACAAAAAGTACATTATTACGGAAAAAAAAATGTTTCAACCATCGTTATCAAGCGTTGATTAGCAGAATTTCGAGCGAGGAAGCTCGCGTTCAACTTAGAATTTGTTAACAGAGTATATTTGGGAAGTATGTTTACGAGAGATGGAAAGACTTATGGGGATATTGAAAGAAGGGTGAATGCAGGAAACTCCATGGCGCTAACAAAAAGTTGTCCAAAGAAGCGATGCTAGCAGTCCACAATGAAGTGCTGATAACAACCCTGATATATGGCAGTGAGGCATGGAATTGGCAGAGGAAGGATAAAAGTAAACTGAATGCCGTAGAAATGAGATCTCTGAGGCGAATGTGTGGTAAAACCATGTATGATCGTGTGAAAAATATTGCGATTCGTAAATGCAAGGCTGATATAAGAATAATGAGTACGATTAAGAAAGGGATGCTTAGATGGTTTGGGCATGTATAGCGAATGAACGGAAAAAGGAGTGTATGACGATTATATGACGCGTATGTGAATGGAAGAAGAAGCCGGGACATCCGACGAAGACATGGCAAAGTGAATCGAATACTTAAGTCGGGCCATGTATGAGACGATGTATGAATGTGAATGAAGCAAGAAGTGTATGTCAAGACCTAGTTGTTTGGCAGTCCATCCTTCCTGCCTACTCCCACGGGGAAACGGCGTGATGGTTAGTTAGTTAGTTTATTTCGTTAAATTTATTAATGGTTTTTGTGTTTAAATGATTACATACTAACAAATGCTCTCCTCATTTCGTTGGGTAGGCCGCGGAAGCGTATTTTTTTCACAGAAAAACACAAGAAAAATTAGTCACAGATTAGCAGAGGCGAAGTACGTACTTGCGTCTTTTTTGTTTCCTTAAAACTGTAATCATTTATCAAAAGTCCTAATCTTCCCTTATCCTTGAAAACGCCGCATAAAAGCGACATATTTTCATGTTTTTCCTTAATTTTTTTAACAGAATAATTTAGGAGGAGCTTATAAATCACTTTCATTCGAATCACTGAACAGATAGTTTCTAGAAGTACGATTAAATTCTGACTGAAGTCTTGTTCATACAAAGGAGACGGCATCAAACCGAGAGATGACTGTTACATGTGTATATCTGTATTTACCCACAGTAGGCATATGGAGAGCATGCACGGTTGTCCGGTCTCCCCTCATTAGTCATCCGAGATAACACATAAGTAAAACCTTAACCCTTTATACGAAAGCGTTAGTCCCTAAATATTATACCGATTCAAAGATAACGGATGTCTCCAATTTACCTAAGACCTTTTGACTTCTAGTCTTCAGACAGGTGTGTCAATGGTATTGAGTTTCTGTTTAACCCTTCTTTGCCGGTGCTATTAACTGATTTGACATGTCTCTAAATATGTAAATATAATGTGTAAATACAGACTTCATAATTTGTTTTTGTGTTTAATTCGTAGAACTCAGTTTAATTAATTTTTTATTTATTAAGTTCTAGAAGGATTTTTAGTTTTTTTTTTATTATTGCGACAGCATTTTCGGCGATGTTATAAAAATAAAAGCACTCCTTCAAAATTCGCAGATCATCTCCCAGTAAATAATCACATCCCGTTGACAACAACGAGCCTTACATATAGAAAGAAAGGGTCTTCGATTAAATTTACTCGAACAATTAGAAATTAATAAACGAACAAATGATCCAAAAATAACATTAATTAATAAAGTGAGGAAAATTACATATTCACCGCTTCTCAGTATGTTCACATTATCAAAACAATATAACACATTTCAATAAATCAATTAAGAAAACAATATCATTTAAATACGGGGAAACACATTATTAATGTAAAAACCTCACAGAATAGAGAATTACAATTATTTTCTAAATAAATCGGTTTTACCGATAATAAATCATTATTCTAAAAAACTGGTCCAAATTAGAATGTGGTGGGAGTGAATAAAAACATATGAATTAGTCGCAGTTTGAAAATGGTCTAGAAACCCCCAAACAGCTGTCACAATAATAACAACTAAAAATACTTGCAGAACTTAATAATAACAGAGTTCATGTTACAGGTATTCCTCAGCAATGCATTTATGTATTGGATAAAATAATTGAAGCCTCCATGGTGGAGGTGTAAGGCTCTCGACTATGAATCCGGAGGTCGCGGGTTCAAATCCCGGCGTGCGCAAATAAATTTTATCTTTTTAATTTGCGTTGTTACATAATTCATTCTTTAAAAATAATATACTCGTATGGTATATTTGCGCACGTTCCAGGGTGGAAGATGCTTTTAGTGTAGCCCTGGTGAAAGACCACCAATCAGATTTGAAACGTTGCTTGAAATGGCTTTAGCCGTGTTTGGTACGCAGATCTGAGTAATCAGGTATTTCCCCATTTTCCTCTTCCCCTTCTCCTTCTAAGTTTCGTCTCACAACATTCCCCAATTGGGGATGCCATAGTCTCACTGGCCACAGACAGTTGGGAGCAGTTGGGACTCATCTGCGGTATTCACATAATTTGTTTTTATATTTAAGTACTCATCCAACACAACAGAAAAAAGATTTTGTTGAAAAATCGGTAAAAACATAGTTAATATATACGTAGATGTATCTGTGTGTGTTGATAAATTGCCGAGTGGTGTGATAGTGAGCGAAAGTGGTTCGGGGTTTCGCTCGCCGTGACACGATGCGTGGTCGTCGATAGGCTGTGATGATGCAACATGCGTAGTCAATATTTTTCCTCATTTTCAGCACTTACACACAATATTTGACTTATTTATCTAAATACATGTACAAGTAATACAATGATTTACACAAGAAAAAGTTAATAAATCTTAAATTAATGTGCACTTTGTATATTGAGTGTACAGCATCGGAGTTCGAGGGATTTTCTAGTACAGGAAGGGAAGGAATAAAAGAACATCAAATAGTTTAAATTGTTTGATCATTTTCACCGCAATAATATAATTTCTTAAAAGATTGAACACTTTATTAATATTCACAGATATCAACATGTTTCGAAAGTTTTGCTTTCTTCATCAGGAATATACAGAATACAAAAAAAAATAATGTCAAGTATAGACAAGTGATAAAAATAGAACACAATCATGTAGGAATTGACAAATTATAAACAAAAACAAAAATTGATTAAAGTAGGTACGTAATTAATCAAAAATGTTAATAAATAAATATTAAATGACAAATTTATATTAGAAATTAAATGTAATTATTTTTTATGTAAATATTAATATGAAAATAAATTCAAGAGATGTTGTTTAAAAAAATATATATTTATTATTTATTAAATTTAATTCACTATTAACACTTTTACAGATTTATTAAATTTCAAATTTGCCTAATTGTAAACCGGTTGTAATTGAATTTAAAATTTTTAATAAAATAATGATTGGTTTCTAAAATATGATTGGCAAATTCAGAATAATTCAATCACCTTAGGTGTTCCTTAATACTGAAATTTCTAGAAATCTTTCCCATGCAAAAATAGTTGCAATCGTTACAAATTAATGTACTCGTATATACCCCAGATTTATTTAAATTGTTGTCTTTATTTTTGATATTTTAAATATAATTATTTAATTTATTATTCGTATAAAGTGCTGGTTGGATAGTATTTGAGATATTTTTTAATTATTAAATATTAGGTATTATTATTTAAAAAAAATAATAAAAAAATACTCCACTGTTTACTAACATCAGTTATTTGTGGATATACATAAGATTGAATAATTATTTTTTCAAACTTTTTGTTTAACATATTATCTATTGATTTAGTCCTATAGGCGTTATTTATTGCAATCTGTTTAATTATATTTAATTCTTTGTGAAAATTATTTTTTTATAGAGGTACATTAAGGCGATGCAATGGGAAGTAATGCAAAATCGTGTGTTTTCGGTTTGAGAATTTGTTGGCCTAGAAATATCGTACATGATTTAATTAAATACTGCAAGTAGATCACACCTTTGCCTTTCATTTAACCGTGCATTTTTTTGCTATGTCTTTTTATAAGTTAAGAAAAAAATAAAGTATGAGACCCTAAAAAAATGTTTAAAGCGCAAAATCTCCTACTTTTGAACTCTTTTTCCGATATTGTTGTATTGTTCATTGTGGTAAATTAAGTTTTTTAGAATATGACCGTAAAACATTTTAATAATTATGCCTGAGCTTTACAGAATAGAATAAAACACGCATTTTGGTGATTTTTTTGCGGAAATCGAAAGATGCGGCCGATGTACAGCGGGATTTTCAACCTTGTCGCCACCTGCATAAGGAGCGCGTGATTTCGTTAAAATTTTAGCCGGTGGATGGCCTTAACTAATCTACTAAGCACGGAATGAAAAGCTGATAATTTTTTAGCAAAAAATAGTGAATTTTTAACTTCAAATAAAATTGTTTGGTCAATTTTACCAGAACTATAGAAATAAATTTAACTTACATCAGTCCCATGGACTCGCCCGGAACACACTTTCACCAGTATATTTCTTCAGTGGTTAGAATTAATATTAAAGTGTTGGTCTCGTTTTCGTTAATGCCTTTTTTTTCTTCTTGTACAAAGGTACTTAGTTTGCTGTAAAATTTTAATTACCATAAAATACAAAGTGGTAGTGATGGAAAAACGACGCTTGAATACTTGAAGATTAGAGACTTTTGATTTTTGGATCACTGAGGGAATATTAAATGTGCCATGAATGGAAAACGTAAAGTATAGAATCATATTTAGTAACTCCGACCTTGAGGCCTAGGCAGTGGCGTGCATATTATTTGTAATAAGGGTAGGCAGTAGGAAAAGTAGAGAATAATTAATACATATTAGTGAATTAACCCTAGAAACAACACCATTCGTGCAAGTATTCGCTAAGAATGACCAAGCTGCTGGCTGTAGCCGATGTTGGCTGGGATTACTTAAGCCACGTCAAATATTCAAATAACCGTTGTAATTATCCACATTACAAGCCAATTACTGGAAATTATAAACACAGACATTATTTCAAAATGAAACCAACATGTTATGATTGTATTTTGTTAGTAAAGCTGTTTTAATTAGTAGATGTACCAACAGATGGCACTGATTGCTACATTTGATTGCATTGCCGAAAAGCACTGCTTTTCAGACACTAAAACAAGCGAGTCGTCCATTGACCCGCGTTGCGAACACATGCGCGTTTGAATGTATGGAATAGAGTCATATATATATTTTTTTAAATATTTGATAATACTGCTTCCAGCCATCTGAAGCCAGTGAGATTATGGCATCCCCAAATAGGGTGTGTTATAAGGCTGAAGAAAATAAGGAGTGGGAGTAGATGGGGGAGGGGAAAAGGAACCTGGCTATTCAAATCTCGTCACCAAACATGGTTAAGGCCATTTCAAGCAACGTTTCGATTCTGAATGGTGGCCTTTCACCAGGGCGATGCTGAAAGTATCTACCACTCTGGAACGTGCCGCAATTATACATTTTTTAAAAATAAATAAATAATTTTTAAAATGACATAAATTACACAAATAAAAAAAATTGTGCACCCCGTGATTTAAACTCATTACCTCCGGATTCATAGTCAAGGATCGTAACCAGTCAACCACGGAGACCGTCAATATATATAGTGAGATAGGGTAGGCAGAGCTTGCGAGTATGTGCCTATACGGACGGCAGGTCTCTGGGCATTGAAATGCGTGTATTTATTTTTTTGTTATTATCACGTTATATTATATTTTATTCTACTACATAAAAGAGTCAATATGCCAAAACTTCCATAAATAATCAATAAGTACAATAAACAACAACAAACATTAACATTATAACAAGATTGAAAGAGAAATGAAAGGTTGAAAAAATTATAAAGTAGGTGTATAAACTAACTCCTCATTGTCACCTGTGCTGATGGTACACTGTTTTGATACTTAAGAAAGAGCATCATCACATTATCAGTTTGATATTAATGGTAAAACTTTTTTATTAAATTGATTAATTGTGTAATTAAAAATGTCTATTTCATTATTAGAACAGTGTGTAGTATCGTAATTTCTAAATATCCTCTGTAAAGGAGAGAAATATCCCGTATTTTTGTGATAGACTTTAATTTAAAAAATGTCTTTTTTTTTCTCCTTGTTGATGTATTAATGTTGATTTGTGATAAAATATTGTAGACATGAGCGTTGAGCGCAATGGCGCCTAAATATCTCTGAAACATCACTGAGAAACAGCCTTCTCTCTTCTTTAGATCTGCTTATTGTTTTTAGTGAAGAAGGGACAACAGTGGAGTCTCAGATGCGACTGAAATCTTTTTAATTTCTGTTGTTTTTTCGGTTTCGTGGTTCATTTGGGATGTGTTAATATTATCTTCTTCAATGATTAAAATATTACAATGAGGTTTACAAACTTCAATAAGTTATAAAAAATAAATTGAATATTTCTTTCCAGACTTGTAAAATAAGTCAATAGATGTCTCATATAAATAAAATCGGGTAGGTATATCCGAGACTCTATCCAGATTACAATTGAGTTCTGGATGAAACTTTGCAATCATCATAAGGATAGCAGCCAATAATATGGGATTTATAAAAATGGAGGATAATATTAACAAATCTTGAACATGAAGTATGATATCGGTGTAAATGGCGTAAATTGAACTGGTCTCATTAGCTAAGTTGGTTAAGCGGTTACCCCGGATAGGTAGAGGTCCTGGGTTCGAGTCCCAGATGCGACTGAAATCTTTTTAATTTCTGTTGTTTTTTTCGGTTTTGTGGTTCATTTGGGATGTGTTAATATTATCTTCTTCAATGATTAAATATTACAATGAGGTTTACAAACTTCAATAAGTTATAAAAAATAAATTGAATATTTCTTTCCAGACTTGTAAAATAAGTCAATAGATGTCTCATATAAATAAAAATCGGGTAGGTATATCCGAGACTCTATCCAGATTACAATTGAGTTGTGGATGAAACTTTGCAATCATCATAAGGATAGCAGCCAATAATATGGGATTTATAAAAAATGGAGGATAATATTAACAAATCTTGAACATGAAGTATGATATCGGTGTAAATGGCGTAAATTGAACTGGTCTCATTAGCTAAGTTGGTTAAGCGGTTACCCCGGATAGGTAGAGGTCCTGGGTTCGAGTCCCAGATGCGACTGAAATCTTTTTAATTTCTGTTGTTTTTTCGGTTTCGTGGTTCATTTGGGATGTGTTAATATTATCTTCTTCAATGATTAAATATTACAATGAGGTTTACAAACTTCAATAAGTTATAAAAAATAAATTGAATATTTCTTTCCAGACTTGTAAAATAAGTCAATAGATGTCTCATATAAATAAAAATCGGGTAGGTATATCCGAGACTCTATCCAGATTACAATTGAGTTCTGGATGAAACTTTGCAATCATCATAAGGATAGCAGCCAATAATATGGGATTTATAAAAATGGAGGATAATATTAACAAATCTTGAATATGATGTATGATATCGGTGTAAATGGCGTAAATTGAACTGGTCTCATTAGCTAAGTTGGTTAAGCGGTTACCCCGGATAGGTAGAGGTCCTGGGTTCGAGTCCCAGATGCGACTGAAATCTTTTTAATTTCTGTTGTTTTTTCGGTTTCGTGGTTCATTTGGGATGTGTTAATATTATCTTCTTCAATGATTAAAGTATTACAATGAGGTTTACAAACTTCAATAAGTTATAAAAAATAAATTGAATATTTCTTTCCAGACTTGTAAAATAAGTCAATAGATGTCTCATATAAATAAAAATCGGGTAGGTATATCCGAGACTCTATCCAGATTACAATTGAGTTCTGGATGAAACTTTGCAATCATCATAAGGATAGCAGCCAATAATATGGGATTTATAAAAATGGAGGATAATATTAACAAGTCTTGAACATGAAGTATGATATCGGTGTAAATGGCGTAAATTGAACTGGTCTCATTAGCTAAGTTGGTTAAGCGGTTACCCCGGATAGGTAGAGGTCCTGGGTTCGAGTCCCAGATGCGACTGAAATCTTTTTAATTTCTGTTGTTTTTTCGGTTTCGTGGTTCATTTGGGATGTGTTAATATTATCTTCTTCAATGATTAAAATATTACAATGAGGTTTACAAACTTCAATAAGTTCTAAAAAATAAATTGAATATTTCTTTCCAGACTTCTAAAATAAGTCAATAGATGTCTCATATAAATAAAAATCGGGTAGGTATATCCGAGACTCTATCCAGATTACAATTGAGTTCTGGATGAAACTTTGCAATCATCATAAGGATAGCAGCCAATAATATGGGATTTATAAAAATGGAGGATAATATTAACAAATCTTGAACTTGATGTATGATATCGGTGTAAATGGCGTAAATTGAACTGGTCTCATTAGCTAAGTTGGTTAAGCGGTTACCCCGGATAGGTAGAGGTCCTGAGTTCGAGTCCCAGATGCGACTGAAATCTTTTTAATTTCTGTTGTTTTTTCGGTTTCGTGGTTCATTTGGGATGTGTTAATATTATCTTCTTCAATGATTAAAAAAGGGACAACAAGTTTATATGATTATAGAATATCAATCGGAAACTTTTTACAGTTTTTGAAAAGTTTAATAGTGTAATTTTTCATTAGGTAAAAGGAACTCTTTTTAAAAAATAAAACAATAATTTCGTTTATATCACTTTTATTTTATACTTTTGCCGACTGGGTTCTCTTTTTCATTGTCGCTGAAATTTTGTTTTATGGAGTCGAATAACAAGCTTGAACATGTTGCATGTAATCAATGCGTCTATGGAGTGCTATGTTCTTGTCAACATTTGACATTCCAAGACATTAGCAAAGGCATAACTACGGCCGAACTAAACGGACTATCAAAGCGGCGGAGCCAATGAAAGTTATGCGTTCAGTGTTTACGTAGAAACAAAGGCAGGGCGCCGCTGTGCCTAGAAGCGATTTGCAGTAGTACGGGTGAACGATGTCGGAAACACCTTTGTGACGGCCGCCGTGGTCGAGGGATGAGGTCCACGACTGCAAATTCGCGGATTCAAATCCCGGCGTAAGCAAATAAATTATATTAAAATAGTTTATTTTATTTCACAATGTGAATTTATTAAAAATAAGATACAGTATATTTGCGGCCCATTTCATAGTGGAAGATATTCTCAGTATCGCCCTGGTGAAAGAACACCATTCAGAATCAAAACGTTGCTTGAAATTGCTTCAGCCGATTTTGGTGAGTAGATCTGAATACCCGGGTATTTTTCCAACTTCGTCTTAATCATTTCCTTCCTCTCCCTTCTACCCACAGCCTCGAAGCACAGTTACATACTAAAGAAAAAAATTGCCCCATCTCCTTTGTTTCTATTATCTTTGAACATAACAGTCTCACAATGGAGGTTAATAAAGGAACCCATTTCCAAGCGGCCTTAATGATTTTTTGTCTATTTTCTTCACGTTTTTTGCTATTCTTCATCCCTTTGTTCAGGATCGCAGAACGAAGTTTAACAATCTTGGTTATCTAGGTGTGTACGTGTGTAACTATATTCAGTTATCAGTGTTGTGATGAACTATGTGGCTTGAAATACGACTTAAAATGGTAACTTGCCAACAACGAGCCGAACGGCCATTCTCTCCAACCCTACTGAGCAACTGTTGAGCCGAAATTTTGGCTCAACACTGTTCAAATGTACAAATACGCTCTTCCCAATGAAATTCTCGATGGATTTTACGATCAATTTAGGATATCGACTATTGTGGATTAAGTTCCCTTCAGCAGAGGACTAGTTATAAAAAGTATCAACAGAGTGAAAAGTATCAAGTCAGTGAAATGTCAACCGTCTTTATTCATTTGCGATATATTGTAAGCGAATCAAGTATTGTATGAAAAATTTCCGTTTTTGAATGTTTTTTGTATCTTTTAAATAAAACTGAACAGAACTTAACTTATTTTACTTATCATACATAGGATACATTTTGTCTTGTTTTTTGACGGACGAGAAACTTCGAAAGTCATATGTACGAAACGAACGGCATTAGCAAAGGTCAAGCAAACACTTTATTTTCGACATATTTTTAACACACACGTTTGTGGAGTATAAAATATTGATGTATACATTTGTTTTTAAAACAAATGATATGTATTCGTAATAAATACAATATTAACCCAACTATGTTAATTTTACCTTGAAAGTTTTTACTTTGATGTCACTTTATTGTCTTAAAAGTGGGAGGTTACTATTTAATCGTGTATGAAAGTGAGCGGGCACTATTTTATAGTGGGCGGGATCCTCCATAGACAATTTAGGATAAAAAAATATTTGGAGACAAGCAAACAGAACGAATAATTAACAAAACACTTGGCTGATCGGTGACTCAGATTGATCATTTGAAAAGTTGGGAAGAATGGCTGTAAGTCAGTGAGACTATGGTATCTCCATTTGGGGTATGTTGTGAGGCTGAAGGTATCGAGGAGGGGAATGAGATAGGAAATAAGGAAGGTGGGGGAGTACCTGGCTATTCAGATCTGGCCACCAAACACGGCTAAAGTTATTTCAAGTAACGTTTCGATTCTGATGCTGGTCTTTCACCAGGGCAATACTGACAGTATCTATCACTCTGAAACATGCCTCAACTTTACTTGAACTGTTAGAAATTAATAAACGAACGAAATATCCTTATATTAGGCTAATTAATAAAGTAAGGAAAATTATTTATTCCCAACTCTTAAGCATAGTCACGAAACCTAAACAATATAATTCCTTAAAATATTTCAAACAATTACGAAGAACATTTAAATTCATTGGCTTAAATAGCATTCTAGTCATCATAAAACAATTAAGAAAACACAGTCATCATTTTATGTGGAGAAATCAGCTTTCAACTGTAAATACCTCACAGAATAGAGAAAATTTAATTATCACAAATATTTTCAAAGCAAAACCGGTAATAAATAATTTTGTCCGCAGCACTAAATAAAATTGGATGGGAGTAAATATAGTCACTTAAGTAAATCGTCTTAATGTGGTCTAACCGTTGAAACGTTGCTTGAAATGGCTTTTAGCCGTGTTTGGTGACTAGATCTGAATAGCCAGGTATTTACCCACCTCCCTCTTCCCCTTCTTCTTCCCCTCCCCAATACCTTCAGCCTCACAACATTCCCCAATTGGGAATGCAATAATCTCACTGGCTCCAGACGGTTGGGAGCAGTTGGGACTCTTGTGCGGTATTCATATAAAAAAAACCGCAGATTGAAAATGGGTTTGAAAGCCGAAACATCTGCACAAATAAATAATAATAAATAATAAAAAAAACTGAAATAATTGCAGAATAAATAACAAACATCATAAAATTTGATTTACAAATTTTATTAGAAAATATTTGAAAATTTCCATTTTATTATTTTGATATTTGCATAGATGTCTCTAGTGTTCATTGGGGTTAATAGTTACATGAATAAGGAATTGAAAAGTATGAATAAGGAATCGCCCCTGCTTAAATACATTTATTTTTTACACGATAATAAATTACAAAGTTAAAAAGAAAATTCATAATGTTTTTATTAGTCCTCCAAAATAGGAGTTCCTGTGCTAAGGCGGAAAAAACTGACTGTTTTAGGCTCCCAAGGCCGCTCTCTGACGGTCCGGTAGGGAACCAACATAAACCGGGTGCAGCAAAAATGTAGAAAATGTTTCGCGATATTTCGTCCATCGACTCTGCAGTGATTTGTAGCCGCCAGTAAATTGTCGGTATTGCAGATTTCCGTTATCACATTTACCGCTGAATGTTATCGGATCTACCAAAGTCAAAAACGAAAAATGTCGAGTGAGTCAAGTGAAGACGAGGCTATGGTAAAAAATTTATTCATTCTAACGAGCAAAAAAGGAGGAGGTTTTAGGTCCACCCCTACATCGAACGTAACATTCATTGTAGGTTATTTATTGCTGTCCGGATATGATGTCAAATTCCGGCAAATATAACGAATGTCAAAAATAAACATTCTAAGAACTGGTCCAGCACGTTACTTCGTTTATAACAAGTCCTCCTATTGCACACCGAGCTTTATCTGTTGTCCCCTTTACTGCATATGCCGGTAATTTATAGATATAAAGGCGTGCATATTTCTCTACCTCCATTATTAGCCTAAATTTCATATCCCGCTCCAAGTTTGAACTCAAAGAATGAATGGCGCGTAGAAGACCGAAAAGCAGTGCATAGATTTAGTGGATGCGTATTTACCGAGAAGCTACTGAATTGTTGTCCCGCTTGTGGTATAACCTTAGAGTAACAATATAATTACTCTAAGGGTATAACAGAAGTACGTCGCGCTGCTCCTGCTTCCCTCCAAGTCGTGAGCTAGCGCCCATTGAAATGTATGGAGCAGTTTTCTGTCGGTATCACGCATGAGGTTTATATCGTTTACTTTTTTTTTAAAATATTTAATAGTTCTTCTTTAACTTTTATAATCTATTTAAGTCAGGTTTTGATTTATAAATGTATATTTTTTATTATTATGTGTTTTCTTTATTGCTAGTGGAAGTGAATTATAGAGATTATTGAAGAGGTGTTTATAGTTCCATAGTCCAAAAGCAGCTTTAAATTGAGGTATAAATCTGATTGTCTCTCTAGTTAGCTCGTGTGTTATGAAAACTTGATGTCATCGTTTTTTACATGTTTTTTTTAAATGATTGACTAAAAAATTCTTTGCCTAGTTATTTTGTACACCCACAACATTGATAAAAAAATACACATGCACACACACATATTGAAGACAATAAGCTATACATTTAATTTGACTTGCACACTTTAAATCTAATTTATGAAAGATACAGTCTCAAGAAGGTAAAAGCCCTTAATGTACCGTAAAAAAAGTTTTATCTCACTTTCGAAAAGAGATAATCTAATAAAATTATTTTTTCAGACAAGACGTTCAGAAAAATATAAGGTAACACTGTTATGTGATTCATTCATAAAATTGAAGGTCTTATCAAAAGTGGTATCTAGGTTGGCGTTGAAACCGTTTTTCTACGAAATATTTGAATTTATTTTGAATTTGTTGGAATCTCCCGAAGGTTCATAATTTTTTTAACACCAGACAGGGACACCGTCTCTTAGGACATGTCATATTTGGAGATGTTGGGTGAAGGGTCTTTTTGAGGGAATGAAAAGCTATGGGCGTGAAGGATATATTAAGAAGAGTCTACTGTGTTCATTTTATAGTTAGTAAATATTATCCAGCTCTGATGCCTTAATACAATAGGTCCACATAATTAGGAAGTCCAGTCAATTTTTTTTTTTTTTCATTAATGACATTCAAACTTAAATATTAGCATAATTCGTTTATTTTTAAAGTTAGTTTTCATAGTTAAAATATTTTTTAATCCGCTAAAACACTCCAAATCTATGGCCGGTCGCTATTTATTAGTTTTGAGGTTAGAATTACAAATGTTAAAGCAGAGATGAGCTTTACCATACATAATTTTATATTTTATTCATGGTAAACCATAACTTAACGTAAGTAATAAAATTATGTACCCTTTTAAAAACTCTAATTAAAAGAAATATAATAATTGTGTTGAGCATTATCATTATCATAATATCCGTATTGATAATTGGTTTGTTCATGAATACTCTAATTTCTTTCATTAATAATAGTTCTTTTTTATATTGAACAATAATTATAGAGCTTAAAGTCACCCAAAATAAGTTTGAATTCCGCCAAAACAAAAAAAAAACATATTTAACATGCAAAACTAAATCAAAAATTCAAATGTCAATACTAATCTGAAAACAGAATGCACACGTGACGTCAGATGTTCCAAATGCAATGGTACCAACATAACAAGGTGTTTTGTTGAGATGATTTTTCATTCGATTTTAAATAACGATTTATAAATTCTACGTATTATTATATATTGTAATGCATTGGATTGCGGTGTCATGCGGGAATGCGGGAGAAGGTGCGGAGGAAGGTTAGGTAGGAGAAATTGCGGGAGACAGTGTGTGTGTGTGTGTGTGTGTTTACCCTGAGAGAGGTTTTCTTCCAGGGAGCTCGGCTCGGGACCTACGACTAGCTCACCATCGGCAGGCCTCGGAGCTCTTCTTCAGGATCGTGAATCGACAGGCAGTCTTATAATTGGGGATTGTGACTCGAGACTTTATCAATTAAAACACTCAGATGCTTTCAGAACTCAGTAGTTTACTCGGAAAAAGGGCACAGACATAGTAAGATTACACAAAGGGAACAGGCTAACCTAAATATTACAAATAATGTTACGGGTAATCTCTGATTCTCTCTCTGAAATATTCTACGAACGGCATTGTTAAAGGTGACTTGAAATACAATTACAACACAATGAAATGGGGATAAGCAAGATACAGCTCACGGTTGGGAATGATGGTGCTCGAACATGGTGAAGTCGGACGCCGATCGCGTGTCCGGGTAGTACTCCATCGCCAAGTCCACAGAGAGAAAGGATGTTTCCGAGGCCGGGTGCGAGGAGAGAATCCCGCGTCGAGAGCGCGCGGGGAGGATGTTCCCAAGGCCAGGTCCACGGAGAGAATGAATGCGTTGAGAGCGCGCGGGCGGAACCGGGGCCGCGTATGAGTGATGTCTATTTTTGTCGCTAGGGGTGCTAACCTAACGAGTGGCTAGTATTTATGGGGTATTTGCGTTATGTAACACATTCCCCCATGTCACGAAAAAAAGCGCCGTGGTAATGAAGCTGTAGGACTAAAAAATCCTCTAAAATGCACCGTTGTTACAAGGTTGAGAAAGCAGAGAGAGAGAGGGGTCTAGCTATCTTATAAACTAGAGATGGGTGAATTACATAGAATGTGAGTGATGGGCAAACATACATGATTATGCACAAAGATCAACAAAATAATACATAGTTATGCAGAACAGTGATAACAATACATGGTTATGTTGAATAGAAGCAAAAATACATGGTTATGTTGAATAGAAGCAAAAATACATGGTTATGTTGAATATAAGCAAGAAAAAAAATGGCTCTATGGTTTATCATTGGTCTGTAAGCTAAGTTTCGGAGTGGTTTTGCGTTGTGGTGCGACGTGGGTTATTCACTGGTTTTATGTTATGACCTCACTGTAACCTGACCCTTTCGAGATAACACTCGGGTCAAGTAAAAACAAAAGTTCGGTGGAGTTTCAAAGAAGTTGGCGGAGAGTTATCATCACAGAGGTTTGGAGAAATAAACAGCAGAAAATGGTTTGTGGTTTGCGAGATGAGCCAGAGAGGATTCCATATGCCAGGTGGCGAGGCAGGAATATGGTTGATGATGTTCCAAGGTGATGTGGTTGTATATGGTGAATATTGCGCGGCGGCAATGTTGGTAAGTCTTGACAGTTATGGTGTGCAAGGTAAGGGTTGTGTCCATGTCTGGCGTGACAAAAGACGACGGCTGGCTTCTGGTATGAACTGGAACGTGTCTTGGTAGTGATAATGTATGCAAGACAATGATGAGTCTATGTCTAGCGTGACAAAAGACGGCAGCTGGTTATTGATGAACTGGAACGTGTCTTGGTAGTGATAATGTATGCAAGACAATGATAAGTCTATGTCTAGCGTGACAAAAGACGGCAGCTGGCTATTGATGAACTGGAACGGGCCTAGGACTGACATGTCCAAAAGGTCGTTTTGAAAGTGTCTATGTATTATGAGACAACTTGGTTCGCAACTACACGTACGACTCCAGCTTGATTATGGTAGGCAGGGTCGGGTGTTTTTATGTTTGTGGTTGAAGATGATGAACCTCCGTGACAGTTTGTGGTGATGGGGTGAAGTTCTGCTAGGCTGGTGATGAAGAAGGCTGCTGGGCTGATGATGAAGAAGGCTGCTGGGCTTCTTTTTAGTCCAGGGGGAAATTATTATTAAAACAAAATTCTTGAAGTTTACCTGCCTGGTAGACCAATGATGCAAAAGGTTTGGAGAGAAACAAGTGTGTTGTAAGAGAGAAAAGAACGTAGGTTAACCGCGTTTAGAGAATTTCCAGAGAGAGAGAACGAACAAAAGGAAATAAACAACTGAGCTGAGAGTCTTAAATTATATACAAATACCAGTATTCAGCATCAAAGGTGACAATATATAGTCCATTCAGTGCAGTAGCACTGAATACATATCCACTGATACAAGAACTGAGGTTTGTACATAATTACACATATCTCACTTGAAAGCAATTGACCCTTTGTGGTCAATGTAATCGCTGAGGCGGTGACAATATATTACTATCAAGGTAAGATATTTTGAGGGTGAAGTTGAGAAAATAATTCATGGATGAGGTTTGACCTATTTGACAGACGTTATGCTGAGAGCGTAACGTACAATTTCCAAATACATGAATCATTTATTTCACTTGGGTGACAAGGAAATTGAGTACAGAAATCTGCTGTGATCTGGCTATAGTCCAGGTTCAACCTCTGGGGAGAATGAAGGAAGGTAAATAGCAGAGTTCTGGACTCATTACATTTTGTACAAATGAATGATGATTACAGAATACACAGTTATACAGAACTAGTCTTTCGCGTGTATTTGGCGAAAGGCTAGGGGTCGTTTTAATCTTCTACACGTTTGTGGGAAAATGACAGACCCTTGTTCAAATTTCACAAACCTAGGAGTTTTCTTATTCGTTTTCTAGAC
>JAHDVE020010286.1:0-98452 GCA_022606495.2 Halesus radiatus
ACTAATGTCATTGATCCCTTCTGCACCAGTGCATAGTTGGGAAAGACGCCAAATGCGGGTCCAACATTTGCACAGGGTTGACATTTATCACGTGAGAACGGGTCACTTCTACGACTCGTTCTTGTATTCAACAGCTCAGCTCTGTTTCCTCCATCCTACAAAATGGGTCTCTTCAAGACCCCAGTTCACTCCATCCTATCAACAATATCCCCAAAGACGATATAGGCCTCGAAGGAAATTATTTCCCACAGGGCCGAAAGTCTCAAAGCTTATGAAATGAAGACGCATATCTTTAAAGCTAACTTCCAACAAAATCGAGACACAAAACTAAAAATAACTTGTCCTTATACCGTCACATACAATTCATTTGGCCATCTTTGGTTGTGCTCACTTAAAAGATGTATGTTTTGGTAACGTATTCATTTCCCCCAACACAGATATTATATATGACATGAATGTGTCCAAATTTAAAGATAATATGCAAAATCGCTAACCCAATACGTGTGTTAGCTTGGGCACACGTTGTATCTGCGGCTCTGCAGACCTAAAGCTCATAAAGAAATAGAGGCAATCCTGTATTTTTGTTTTAAAATCCAGAGGATATATTTGTCTTGAGTGCACTGACCAAGAATACGCAAGATTGGCCAATGCGGTACAGGAAAAGAGATTCCTTATTAATTGTTTTTGTGTTTAATTCGTAGAACTCCATTTAAAAAAATTGTTTTGGAAATTCGTGTAAATCAAACATAATGTTGTTCTTAAGTTCTGCGGGTATTTTAGTTTTTATTACTGTGACGGCTGTTTCGACGTTCAATGCCATTTTCAAACAGCGGTTAATCCACATTGAGACAACTTACTTATATGATTTTATTTACTCCCACCCAATTCTAATTTGGACGGCGTTGAAAATAATTATTTATTAACGGTAAAACCGATATAATTATAAAATGATTACAATTCTCTATTTTGTGAGGTACTTACATTTATAATGTGTTTTCCCGTAATTGAATGACAATATTTTCATAATCGAATTAATGAAATTTGCTATATGGTTTCCATAGTGTGAACATACTAAGAAGCGGTGGATAAATAATTTTCCATACTTTATTAATTACTATTATATTAGGATCACTCGTTCATTTATTAATTTACGATTGTTCAAATAAATTTAATATAATACCCTTTATTTCTATATGTAAGGGTTTAGGCTCGTTGTTGTCAAGCAGTACGAGATTATTCACTAAGAGACGTTCTGCGAATTTTAAAAAAGTGCTTTTATTATTATAACAAGGTAATATGTTTATTGAATCTAGTTGAGAAAGTCCTTGCCGTCTGCCGAATATTGCCCGATACTGCCCGACATCTGCGGCATCTGCCTGATACTGTCCGAAAACCTTACTGATTATTTCTATATTCTAAATTGTACTCCTTTATGTTCTTCATGGGATTGGACAAGATTCTGAATATGTTTAATTTATAATCAGTCGCTTTAAAAAAACTAAGTATACGGCTGTACGTTTTTCTTCAACTTTAATTCGAATAATCATTCGAAATCAGCCTTTTTTTACGTGACACAATGCTGCCATGGTACACACTCCTTGTTTACTTTTCTGTAAGAATCGACTCAATTTTTATATATTTATTCGATGGTGTCACATCTTTCAGGGGTTCCCGACTTATTTTCCCTGCAGAAGTATCGTTCCAAACAGATATTAATAATCTAAAAATTACGTGCCATTTCTAGTAACTGACAAGTGTTATAAAATAATTGCTCAAAGAGACGATTTTTTTTTAAATCTGCGAGTCGAGGGCGTATCTAGTATCAAAAGCTTGCGAATTTAAGAAAATATTCATCTTTCATGTTGCGACAATGTGAATTTGTACGCAAGACATGGCCGCAGATGGTGCTAGAATCGTATATATGTATTTAGATTATCTTAGTATCTACATCTTTTGGTCCATGGCGGGGGCTCCCGAGAAGCTTATCTACGAAAAACATGAGTAGTGAACAAAATGTTGGTCAATAATATTACAAATAAGGGATAAGACACCGTTATTTTTATTATGGTGACAGCTATTTCGACGTTCAAACACATTTTCAAATTGTGGTTGGCCACAATAAGACTACCTCATTTACATGATTTAATTTACCCCTACACAATATTCCTACCTCAAGTACTACTACGAATAATTTATCTGTTAACAATGTAAGAGAAATTAGCAAAATATATAAGGTTTATATATGTAATATATTAGACAAATTAGAAATTTTGGATGGGTATTTTGGCCTCAAATCCAAAATTAAGTTATGTATAACAGACAGCGCAGGCTTTCCTCTTAATGGTGAATGATATTTAAATAATAAACAAATATATTTATTTTAAATAGCTAAAATATCTCTTGAATTTGTTTCTATATTAATTATGAATAATAAAAATAATTTCGTTCTTAATTTCTAAATTTGTTATTCAATGTTTTATAATATTTTTTATTAACATTTTTGATTATTTTCTTACCTACTTTAATCAATTTTTGTTTATGTTCATAATTTGTCTATTCTCACATTATTGTATTCTATGTTTATCATTTGTCTATTATTGACATTATAATTTTTTAGTATTCTATATATTCCTGACGAGGAAAGCATCGCTTTCGAAACATGTTGATATGTATATATTAATAAAGTTATAATTGCAAAGCAATTTTAAATTAATATAAAAAATAAAGAAACCACGAAAAAAATCGGTTCTCAAAAAGCTCTAAATGCAAAGTAAAAAATAGTATTCGTAAACATCGTATGACGCTAACATAATAAAGAAATAAATATATAAATCAAGCAAAGTTTCCAAAAGAATAATATAGCATGGTCCGTTTCAAACTAATTCAGTATCCAGAAATCTCTCGGTATACCTACCTACTTACGTTCTTATTGACTTCGGCGAAACGAGTGTATATGAATTGTACAAACTACAAACATACAAACAAGAGCATCAAAATAAACATTCTGCCGAAATAGTACTCTAGTAATAACATTTCTACAGAGTCGTAAACGCTTTAACGATTTGTTTTCACCAGAGGCAGTGCGATACGCGGATTTTAGAACATATTAAGGAGCTTACTTATAGAGTTACGATTGTTTTATAGTTAGCAGAGCTTTTCACAATCGCATTATATTACGTTTAGTCACCAATTCACCCAAACTAAATAATTACTTTTTTTACTTTACAAAAATTAAGTAATTCTGAGGTTAATGCCGGAAGTTCGAGATTAATGAAATTGCGGGCTATCTTATGAAAGAGTAATTTTGCGGCAAGAAAACGACAAACAATTAATTGCACATCCCTAACATATCTACAATATACAAAATTATATTTATACATCAAACATTTTATCACAAATCAACAGTAATTCACCAACAAGAAAATCAAAAAGGAGGATAAAATACGTTTTTTTATATATTTTAAAGCCTATCACGCAAATATGGGATATTTCTCTCCTTTACCGAGGACATTAAGAAATTATTATACCGTACACTGTTGAAATAATGAAATAGACATTTTTAATGACACAATTAATCCATCTAAAAAAAGGGTTTTATCATTAATATCAAACTGATAATGTGATGATGCCCGTTATTAAGTATCAAAACAGTGTACCATCAGCACAGGTGACAATAAGGAGTTAGTCTATACACCTACTTTATAATATGTTTTCGAACTTTCACATCTGTTTCATTCTTATTATAATTTATGCGAGATAATGTTTGTTGTTGTTTATTGTACTTATTGATCATTATTGCTATGTAAACATTCATGTATCTAAGTTTTTGGTATATTGCCTGTTTTATGTATTAAAATAAAATAAACAATAAAAAATTAAATATCACATAGAGCTAATTTATAAAACTATGGTTGCTCCACATTTGGACTATTACTCTACAAAATCATATCCGGCCAATGAAGGAAATTTAAAAACAAGCTAGAAATTATTCAAAACAGAGATATGAGATGTAAGATGCTTACTAAGGAAAGGCAAATATACAAGAATTAATGAAATAAGAGAAGAGCTTGTTTGGATTCCAATAGAAAAGAGACTGCTATACAATGTGATAATTTCTTGTATTTTTTAGGCATTCACCTATATAGCAATTTCTAGACATTTTGTTTGGAAGATTTAATTTACCATGTACTTTTGCTATTTTTGGATTAATAAATTCGCTACCGGTTTACAGTTTAAGTACAGAAATTAGGTGAGGGTAGAGGGAGTGGTGATTTGGAGGGGGGTTGGGTGGTGGGAGGAGTCAAAGTTAATAGGAAACATGGTTAGTAAAGGTGATTTACAGGGAGCTATTATCTTGTTTACTAAATTAATTTTGAATTTAATTTTTTTGTTAATTTTGTTAAATTGTGCTCCTTAGAAACTTTAGAACCACGAATAAATATTACAATGAGGTTTACAAACTTCAATAAGTTATAAAAAATAGTAATAGTATTTTATAGAGTTTATACAAAGATCAAATAAAAAGCGAGAATAGATTCAAGGAAAGATTAAATTATTGACAAATAAAAAAAAACGTAGTTTTGATAGAATTTCGACCCATATTAACTGAGTGTAAAATATGTCACAGTATTTTAAACGGCATGGGAATACGAATTAATTCAATCTGAAAGTAAATCACATCTGACAAATACGGGCAGTTCCCGCTAAAATTAATTTGGTATAACTCATAGGTGCATCCGGCCAATGCACATCGGCAAAATGGAAATTATTAATTGCACCTATTCTGTTGTGCATTATTCAGGAACTATCCAATATTCATCGGAACGTGGGATACATCGAGGGTCGCGTACGCGACTAATCGTGTAGCGACGGAAATATTCCCGGGAAACTTTTATGGGGGATGGGAGAGGGTGCAAGTGTTCAAATGATACAGTGCGGTGGAGCTGAGGTTTGAAGCCAGCCTCCATTAGAATGAGTAGGTATATCACATTGTATTAAATAATATAACTTTTCAGGTTATGGAGGGATTTAGATCCACGTTGATATATCAATTAACATCGGCCACATTAGATGGAACTAGCCATATTGACACCCAAACATCGGATATATTAGATAGAATATTATTTTTTGTTACTCCATGGGGGAAACAAATCCCTCAAGGCCTATATCATCTTTGGGGCTGCTGTCTGGAGGGTCTTTTAGAGGATAGGAAAGAGTGGAGTGAGACCCGTGTTATACCAGGGAGGAAACACAGAGGCCGGCATATCATTCCACAATCGAGCAGAACGTTGTTGAACAGAACGTGTCGTAGAACCGACCCGTCTCATGTGACAAATTTCAACAGTGTACAAATGTTGGGCGCGCTTTTATCGTGTTTCTGAACTATACCCCGGTGCCGAAGGGATCAATGACGCCAGTTCCTCGGAGCATCTTTCATGTGAAATACTGATAGAACGAGGATAGAATTCCCACCTGACGTCTGTGCTCCAAAGATTGCAATCCGTTCGTTAAGATACGGGAATCTCTCAAACTGACCGTCCGTTTCTGCACAGAGTCGAGGGTTTTTTCAGATATTTTGATGTTCCCGACCAGAGGTGGGTGCCAAATTTTACTCTGGTTTCGATGGAGCCCCCATTCTTTAGCTGGTCGCTTAGGGTTATACCAAGCATATTAATGGAAGGCTTGTTGGGAAGATTGCTTTCGTTAAAGGAAACTATTGACACCCACACGTCGGATACATTAGAATCTAATGCATACCTACGTACCGTAAGTAAATTTAATATTAGAAATAAAACCTAATTAGAATATCGCACTATAAAATACACTAAAGCATGAAACATAATGCACATGTAAAATTTCAGAAAAAATAAAAATATAGCACGGATTGAAAAACATAAGGTGGAGGGAATACTATCGACGTTAGACGGCTTCGTGCATAAAGCGGCATCGTTGTCTAATAAGTTGAAAAACATAAGGTGGAGGGAATACAAGTATATCGACGTTAGACAGCTTCGTGCATAAAGCGGCATCGTTGTCTAATAAGTTGAAAAACATAAGGTGGAGGGAATCCAAGTATATCGACGTTAGACGGCTTCGTGCATAAAGCGGCATCGTTGTCTAATAAGTTGAAAAACATAAGGTGGATAGAATATAATAAGTATATCGACGTTAGACGGCTTCGTGCATAAAGCGGCATCGTTGTCTAATAAGTTGAAAAACATAAGGTGGATAGAATATAATAAGTATATCGACGTTAGACGGCTTCGTGCATAAAGAGGCATCATGGTCTAATAAGATGAAAAAAATCGTTTTTGAATGCTGTTGATTTTATTACACTGTAGACTATACGCCTGTCCAAATCGAGTAGCAATATTCATAAAATTAGCTATAGAACTTATAGGAGTATTGCCAGTGAGTGCGGCTGAAACGCAGCTACGCGGGTAGCTAAGACCTAGTGAGAAGGAAACGATTAACAAAAAAGGAAGAGGAATAGGAAGCAAGGACTAGAGGAGAAAAATCCTACCAGACCAAAATCCTTTTTCGAGAGAGGAAGGAGCTATGTATGTCCCAGGATTGATTGATTACCCAATAAGTACCAAAAATTAAACTTCTCATCGAATGATACAAAACCAGTTTTCTTAAAACGATGTAAAATTTAGCAACCACGTTATTTCGATAACCAATTGGCCGATTGAGCTCAAACTTTGTATATACCTTTCAGTAAACTGTTGCGAAGGTGAGTGGAAGAGGAAGACGGGGACGCCCAAGGAAGACATGGCACGATAAAGTGAATCAAACACTTGAGTCGGGCCATGTCAAACGTTGGAATAATAGAAGAGAACGTATGAGACGATGTATGAATATGAATGAAGCAAGAAGTGTATGTCAAGATCGAGTTGTTTGGCGGTCCGTCTTTTCTCCCTATCCCTGCGGAGAAACGGCGTGATGGTTAGTTAGTTAAACTGTTTTTTAACGCTGGTAGAAAAATTGGATCGATGATATTTTAAAATTTATTTATACACAACGGAAAACTTTTTTAAAAAAGTCGAAAAAATGTTTAGCAATCCGTCGTTTTTTTAATAAAAAATGGTCGAATCTGCTACCAACGATCACAAAACTCATATTAATTAATAATATGTTAGGTTTTTTTTTAGATACTTACACCTTCCGGAATGTTGGTTACCATTAAGCTGTGTTTTCTGCGCACCGTTTTATTCATATACGAGTACACGAAATGGTTTGTCAATGTATATTATTTTTTTCCACAAAATGTGTACACATTCATAAATGTATCATAAATATGTGCACAAAATTTCAAAAGTGCATACCACTGTAAAATTTTCCAGCCACCTCTGATCGGGAGCCCCAAAAAAATATTAAAAAAAACCCATGACTCATGGCGGTCCGGTTGATAGATTCGCCTATCTTAACAAACGAATTGCAATCTTTGGAGCACAGACGTCAGGTGGGAATACTGCTCTTGTTCCACCAGTATTTTAATGGAATATGCTCTAAGGAACTAATGTCATTGATCCCTTCGGCACAGGTGCATGGTCGGAAAACACGCCAAACGCGTGCCTTACATTTGCACACATTTCTCATATGAGAACGGGAAGCTTCTACAACCGTTCTTATGTTAAACGGCTCGGCTGTCGAATGATCTGCCGGTTTCTGTGTTTCCTCCATCCTACAACATGAGTCTCTTCAAGACCCAGGTTCACTCCTTCCTATCCTCTAAAATACTCTCCACACATCATCCCCAAAGATGCCTTGAGGGAAATTATTTCCTGCTGTGTGGAGTTACCGTTAAAAAAGGAAACAAATGGAAAATATTAAATCTTAAAAAATCATCTCCAAAATAGCGTTCAAGACAACAATACCGTCTTAAGGAATAAATCTCTAATCTGGAAAAAGTACGATTCCAGTCTCTTCAAGTAGACAAAAGGTACACTACTAAAAAAATAATGATCGCTACTCCTTGACAGAGAATGTAAATATGAAGAAAAATATATAATACTAGCTGATGTATACCCGGCCTTGCTCGTGATTTTTTTTTGTAATTAAGTTAAGATGTTTTGAATTCTTGCTTGTCGTTTGGGTGCCATAATTGATTTAACAGCGAAAGTAATGCTTTGTGACGACTATTACTATCTCTAAACAAAGAAGCAATCTGTACATTTTATTTCATTCCAAACATTTATTTTTTCAAAATATTGTATACTTGTGTTTTCCATTTTGAAAATATTCTACCCAAAAATACCTCATTCTTTTGAATATGTAATCTGTGGCTAACCAGAGTAGTATATCTATGGGATAACCTCAATAGAACATGGCGGGTTGAATGTTTTTCATACTAAGTTTAAAACGTTATAGTAACAGTTTTATATTTTGGAATTCATTCAATCTACTCTCTAAACCTACCCGGCACTATTAAGAACAAACCTTGCTATTTTCAGTGAAACCGGTTGAGTAATTTTCGATAAAATCGAGAACAGACAGACATTTAACATTTTCATACAAAGAGATTTGTTCAGCCCCATTGTATTTGAAACAGTTCTACAATCTAAAACTCATATGCAATACCGGTCTGCACCATTAATACCCCTGAGAGAGTTTAGAAACTTGCAACTAAGTCTGAACTGAACACTGACCGTCTTGATTAACACTGACCGTTCGTTGGGGGTTTGAGACTAAACTTAATCGTCAGGTCCCAAATTGATCAAAAACGATAAGCGGAATATTTTACGGGGATTAAAAATCGTGTTTATTAGTTCGCACCTTGTTACGGAGCGAATAGAAGATCTTAGAATGCTTCTAGCTTCTTGATTGCAAGGCATCGCACGGCAACCAATAATGCCACACCCCGCCGGAGGTTACGATCAACCAATGAGGTCTAGCGGAACAAATAATTACCGGCCGCATGGAACGGCGTGGCTTCCGCGAAGCGACTCCGCCGCCCGCCATTACATCATTCCCTTCCCGACCTCCGAGCAATCAACTGCGTGCTTCTATGGAGCACGCAGCCTGTTCAATGATTGCATCATTCGATTCCACACAAGGAAATATCAACTGCACGCGGGCTTGAGGCCTATAGCAGATAGTTACCATACTACCCTTGTAAACACCTAGTACGGTGCCCTTTTAACTGTTAAACTCAGTGTGAGAATGATTAATACCTGTGCACTTTGGACGCTGACCACGTGGACTCCGCCTTGGCAACGGCGTTTGACCATCAGCTATTCATGTAAGCCGCTATCAACTTCCTTCATATCATGTGCTGTACTTGTGTGTGTTGTCCCATTACCTTACCCGGTTAGAGCTCCTTCGGAGAGAGAGGATAGTCTAGAACAGAGTAGATGCCAACTTCTTGGCGAAACCTGCATATAACTTGTATGACCATGTTTTGTTACAATAAATTCTGA
Source organism: Halesus radiatus (assembly GCA_022606495.2). Lineage (NCBI taxonomy): Eukaryota > Metazoa > Arthropoda > Insecta > Trichoptera > Limnephilidae > Halesus > Halesus radiatus. Next base: position 9,423 of record JAHDVE020010286.1, read on the forward strand.
GTTGAAAGCACACCATCTCGTCAATTAATGTAGAGTAGATTCTAATTCTAAGGCCGCGGCCAACTCATTTGACCTTGAGAAAAGGAATATTTATGTTGTACCAATGCTGAGCTAAGCCATGATGGAGCGGGGACCAGTCCTGAATACGATCTGAGGGTGAGTTGAACTGCTTTTCATTAGACCAACTCTCTTTTCCGAACTTCCCTCGTGGGGTTTTTCGTCCTTTCTGACCTTCTCCTCTTTTCCCCTTTTTTCCTCCCCTAACACTGTCGCCCCTAACAACCTACTATTTTTCTTTTCCGAATCACATGAAGGTCCACCGCCCGGAGTCAGACGTCGGATAATACCTGATAATTCACGTTTAATTACTTAGTACCACTGAAACCATTTCAAGCAAATGTTCGATTATGAAACCTTTGAGAGCTGAAGTGAACCTAAGTTAATATTGACCCTAAAAGGATAGGAAAATTCACCAAAAATTTAAACCAAAATCAATTCAACAAGAATTTGTTTTATTCTCGTAGAAAGCAATTAGTTTGTGGTTTGACACATAATTTAATAAAATAAACACTTTGTTTTAAACCGCTTAATTATTTGAAATTAAAACCAAACTGGTTTCGCTTATAACAAGCTTCGTCAGGGTAAAATTTAAAACTAAACAAAAATACATAGATATAGGTGATGCATAATACAAAATAAAATAAGAGGGAGACATAATATAAAATGAAACAGAGATAAACTAAATATCGTCGGTTAGGTGCCAAAATCCGCAAAACCGTCATTTCTAGATACTGATGTTTGAGGTACTTGAACTGGTATCAAAAAGTGATTTATGTTAATTTCCATCATATCTATGGATTTGATAGGACTTACCGCATGTGAAGTTGGTTAATTAACAATATTCATCGATTTTGATGCCAGTTTAGAGACTTCAAACCTCAATATCTCGAGGTGATGTTTTTACAGATTAGCGACTTCAGCATTGGACCGACGATATAATAGAATGGGATAACATATAAAAGAAAAGATACAGAACGCCAAAGGAGTGAGGAATGAAGAGGAAGTGGGAAAATATCTAATATGGGACTGTAGGACAAGTTAAGTTGATTATTAAGAATATTACTATCAAATTCATTCTTTATTTCTGAATCTTCTAAATTATCTAATATAATGCCAAAATAAATTTTGTTTCGAATATTAGCACGGGTGTTATGATTATAGGTATGATCTTATTCAATTAGTTGGTTGGCGAATTCCGAAAAATTAAAGTTAACATCTAAAATGTTGACATTACGCGAGGTCTTAACGATATAAAATGTAGAACAGTTATTACAATTTAATGTAAATATTCCCAAGTGGCTTAATTGATCGTCCTTGTCTTTTGAATTAATTGGAGATGGGGTGGCATGAATTTCACAGTTTTGCCAAAGAGGTTATTAAAAAAATTGTTTTAAATAAATAGATTTAAAAAAATGGTTTCACGTAACGAATTTCACGTAAATTTAAGCAAGAAACAAGCAAACTAACAGTATATAATATTTTAAAGACCCAGCAAAAATGTACCTGGTTACCAGTATTCCATGTAACTATATGACAAAAAACTGCTATAAAATTCATCTTAACAAACAAGACGGAAATCACAGGGAAATAACAAAACCAGAAAGAACCATCTGTTCAAATAAAAGCTAACACGAATGACTTTATATAATTAAAAAAAAAAAAACGATAGATTCAGTAAATAAACACAATGTAATCCGTCTTCCAGGGGATAATAAACCAATCCGAAAGAAGTTTTTAAAAACATAATAGTAAACAATACCGTCAGCAATAAAACAAAGTTCAAGTCATAAATAAAAACAATATTAGAAAGCAGGTGGACTCGCTCCTGACATCGATGTTATATATACCATAGATTTAGTTTTAATTGTGCCAGTCTGACGATGCCCGTGATAGGGTGAAACCCGTCCGGTCGAAAATAAATAAGTGGAAAAAAGTTACAAAGGTTTTTTAATAAAAAAAAACTTATGTAATAATACCAAACTTACTTTTGTAATAATACCAAAACTACTTTTAATAGCCACAAAATTACAATTTAACATAGATTTCTTAAGGAATGAATTCAAGATCTGAGTGAATTAATAATTCAAGAAATTTCAATATTAGAGTTAAGGAACACCTTACGTATTTAAATAATAATTATTATTCTGAATTTGCCAATCATATTTTAGAAACCAATTATTATTTTGATATAAATAAAAAAATAAATATAATTAATAATGATTTTTTTTAAACACCTATCTCTGGAATTTATTTTCATATTAATAATAACATTAATTTCTAACATGAATTTGTTATTCAATGTTTTACGATAATTTTTCATTAACGTTTTTGATTAATTACTTACCTACTTCAATCAATGTTTGCTTATGGTTATAAATTGTCTATTCTTATATTATTGTGTTCTCCCTTTATCATTTGTCTATACTTGACATTATTATGTTTAGGTTTTCTCTATGTCCTGATGAGAAAAGCTTCGCTTTGGAATCATGTTGTTCTGTATACGAGTATATTAATAAATTGGTGATTGTAGAGTAATTTTTAATCCATTTATTTGGAATTAATAATTACAAAATAAACACAAAAATTTGTTTTGAACCATTTTATGCTTTAAACTATGTTTACAAAAACTAACTTTATAAACTATGTTGCAATGAGTGTCCTTCGTTCTACACAGGTAACAAACAACACATCCCGTCATGTAAATATCAGAATCACGGAACACTCAAGATGTTTAAATAACAACAATTTTTCAGAGATTGCCAATCATCTCATTTCCACCGTTCATATTTATCGTTTTTATCATTATTCATAAAGATACGGGTTCAAATTCATCACGGTAATAATGAAGGCAAAACATTTGATAATTTAGAAGCACTGGAAATTAGAAAATCCCTAAATATTAATTCTAGTATATTGAATGACCAAGTAAATTTATCGTATCTCTTCTAGATATTTTTCCAATTAATCGCTTTGTTCCTCCAAAAAACCACCTAATTCCCACTCCAACACCTAAATATTCATGTATGTCTGTCATTATTTTATATGTTAGTATAGTCTTAATATATTCCTGACGAAGGAAGGCTATTCCCGGATCCGTTAGATTATTATATGAAATTAAAGTGGTTCAAAAAAATGTATGCGTTCATATTATAATTATGGAAAGTCACAAAGTAAATGCTTTTTACGAAAATGGAATTAATAATTAATTAAAACAAACCTTTTTAATAAATTGTTACGGAAGGCAATTGTCGTAACCGCCAGATAATTACCGTAATTAATTTGAATAGCTGAAATCATTTTTTCTCCAATATTTTTTTTGAAGGAAAAACGTAAGTAGTAAAGTTGACAGCATTAAAAATAAATAATTACTCACTCTAATCTTGACACAATTATTTACGATGAAAATGCTGAATCACGTAGCTATTTTATAGCGATTTTAAAGGAAATGACAGCATAATTATATGGGCGCTTTCTACTGTGTACTGTTTGCTTCCAACCCTCCTAAATGAAGTCACCCGGAGACAAAACAAGTGTCAGAGAAGAAGTAAAACGATCAATTTATCTGCATAAATATAAATATATATATTTTTTATTATTAATAAAATAATATTTTGGTGGTTTAAATGAAAACACCCATATTTTAAATTTATCCCAGTTTAAAACATTGAAGGAAACAAACATAACAGTTAGGATAATTTCACAACTAACTCCATTTATACATCAAAGCGTCATCTATACCAGCACTTTAATGAATCCTACAGAATTGTAGGGCAGATAATGTAGGTTTAATGATTTATGCAGGTTTTCTATTTCATTTCACTGTTAAACATTTGAAAAAGATTGTTCATTACTTTATGTACTTGTAACTTTTGACAGCTCTTTATATTATGTACTAAAATCCATATAAAGGCAGGCCTAGATGGGCGTATAATAAAAAAAACCTGATGATATCAATGTATTAGAGTGCGCCATAAAAAAAATTATGTATTACTGTGCCAAAGAATACTGTCGCAACAAATGTAGTTTTTATATGTAAATACCGCATCAGAGGTAAGCTGTCTGGAGCCATTGGAACTGTGACACACCCAATTTGTATGACATGCCCAATACTTTTGTACTTACTGAATAAAATATACATAACATGTTATTAACTATTTGCTGCATCCTCTTTGGGGTGCATCCATGAGTTTCGTCGTCGGCTCATAAAGCTGAGGAAACGTAACTCAATCTATTCAATATTACTCAATCATATTTTTTTAGCACTCAATTGTAAACGCTTTTTTTTCATCATAGCACCAACCAGTACATATCAAACACATAATCTCTCCATACTTAATTATTATAATTTTTTCTAGATATATTAGAGTCAATACTAGCTTTTTTTCCTTTCAGTTTTTGTAAAATGTCACTTTATATAAACAAAACTTGTCAATTTGACTGTCCTAAAAGGGGAATTGTTCCTAGTTGGGCAGTCAAAGGTTTTTCAAATGTAGTTGTTTAATAATGTGTATTTCAAATAAATAAATATTATTATTAAAAATAATAATTTTAAAAAATTTATAATATTTTTAAAAATCGTACATTTTCCACGTATTTCTAACAGTGTGCGTTTTAAGTGTACATCTAGTTACATACCAAGGCACGCGCTATTCCGCTTTACAGATATCACAAAAAAAACAGTATGAATGACCGGTCAGTGGCTGAGTTGGCATCGCGTTTGGGTCTCACCGAGGCGTCGTGAGTTCAATTCCTCGGCGGGCTAAGTCCTCCATTACGACACAAGCAACATCTTCCGCTTATTGTGATGGTAGTAGGAGATTTTCAAATATTGTCAGGTTATTCGTAACCAGGGAATATTTGTCTTTCTTTTAAGATTAAAAAAAAAATGGATTGGAATGTTCTAAAATGACGGCGATCTTGAAAGTAAGCCAAATGAACGCTTTAAACGTGACCAGCCTAACACATTCTTTACAGTTCTTTCACTATATCTCGAATGTTCTACATTTCCATGCCGCCCGTGAAACTCTGGCAAACGACTGCATAAAATTTTCGCCCGCTTGGGGCGCTTTGGTAATTTATTCACAATTCTGCAGGATACCAAATGTACGCGTATGTTTCCCTTACAAACGCCAGGAATTAAATTTTATTCCAAGAACAAAAATTACACACTGCAGAGAAGGGAAAAGGTGTTAAAGAAGAAACAAATATATAATATTTACTGACTGAAAATATTTTTTTAAATTACAAACATGGAGAGTATAATTTAAATTGGAATATTGAGTAGTGAGAAATATTAACTGATGTGTCTCAAGAAATTAAATTATTATGCATTACCACCCTCCACATCCCTAAATATGACCCTGGGAATAATTTTACCTTAGTCCTGTGTAAAGTTAATAAAAAATATTTTTTTCAAATGGTGGAGCTATCATATAAAATAATTCAGAAAAATACACCAAATATGCCAATAGTAGTAATAGTAAGAGTTAATTTCTATAGCGCAGTTTTGTGATGGTTCACCTCATGTGCGCTTTACATTAACTAACCTAATCTAATATAATTGTAAAATAACAGATATACTACATAGTACTATGTACTATATATATGCACATTAAAAGTATGACATAAAATATTCACGAGTAGCAGACTCACGTAGATGCACAATTTACATATTATAGGAAACAGGTAACTAACTAACTAACCATCACACCGATTCCCCGCAGAGGTAAATAGATAGGGCGGACCACCAAACAACTCGATCCTGGCATCCACTCATTGCTTCATTCACATTCAGACATACATTCTCTTCTGTTATTCTGACTTCTGACATGGCCCGACTCAAAAAATTGACTCACTTGATCGTGTCATGTCGTTTTCGGGCGTCCCCGGCTTCTTCTTCCATTCACATTCGCGTAACTCGTTACACTCCTATTTTCGTTCTTTCGCTCTACATGCCCAAACCATATAAGCGACCCTTTCTAACTTCATTTATATCAGCCTTGCATTCTTCGCGAATAACATTTTTCACACGATGTGCACGGTTTTCAGACACATTCACTTCAGATATCTCATTTATACAGCATTCAGTCTACATTCATCCTTCCTCTGCCAGTTCCATACATCAGGGTTGATACCAGGACTCCATTGTGGACTGCTACAATAGGTAAGTACCTATAATTCGATAATTACCAAAATTTAGTTCGTAATGTTTACTTTTTTTTATATATGAATACCGCACAAAGTCCCAACTGCTCCCAACCGTCTGGAGCCAGTGAGAATATGGCATTCCCAATTTGGGAATGTTGTGAGGCTGAAGGTATTGGGGAGAGGTAGAAGAAGAGGAAGGGGAAGAGGAAGGTGGGGATTTGAACCTGCGACCTTCGGATTCGTAGTCGAAAGCCTTACCCCTCGACCATGGAGGCCGTCAGAGTTAATTTATTAACATTAGCAGTAGATGGAGATAATAATACACGCAGATAGAGATGATATAAACATTTTAAAAGAAATCACATTGTACGTCTTATATAATATAAACTTACTTATTTACGTATTTATAAAAAACAAACAGCTTTTAATAAAAATTTATATAGAAAGGAAGTTTAACAAAAGGTAAGCCAACAAAGTTTCTTGTGCTAACAGTGGTTAAGTACAGATGTTTTATCAGAAAAAAAAAACAAAATAAGAAGGAAGGGGGAAAAGGAAGAGGAATATAGGATCGGGACAGGATGACATTTGTGGTCGTATGTATTAATTCGGTTCGATATTTGGATAGGGTATTGTGAAGAATGTTGATATTGTGTATTATATTGCGCACAAATACGGGGAATTGGACAATTTATCATAAGATTGGTCCTGCATGGTATGTGAATGTTTGTAAAGTTACTGAGCTCTGGCGAGACCAGGTCATTATTCATAATTAAAATAGTAAGATTTGATCAAATATTACGCGTCGCGTTTGAAGCACGATGAAGTTGTGGAATTTTAAGGATTCGGTATTATTTGCAAAGCGTAAATTAAATTTATAATTTATATGCTTAAAGAATTTACGTTGAATGCTCTCGATTGTTTCAATATGGGCTTGGTATAGAGTACCATATACATAATATGAGACAGCTTCAGATACAAATGATTAAAGCAGACGGGAGTGGGAAACAGATAGACGAGAAAAGTGTTTTCAGAATTTTCTTTTAGAAAAGCCGAGGAAAATCACACGACTGCCGAAGGAAATGTAGGAAATGTCCCCTTGAGATATATTGCTTTCCGTACAATTCCATTGAATTTTTTACAACGAGAAACGTTTGACTACGTTGGTCGTAAAACAAAGTAAAAAAGGCTCAGCAGACACAATTTCTTTTACAAGAACTTAAGGCGGTTTTTTTTATCTCATATCCGAGCTCCCAGCGAATAAACGACTGTAATCTGAGGAATCTCAGAGCGGGATCTGAAATGTCGCAATTACATTTTTGTTATTAAATTATGGAGATCAAATACGCCTTTTAAAAATAAAACTGGTCGCCATAAGCTCGTTTTATTTCCTACACATGAAACAACCTAATTACGTGTGTAATCGGATGATGCAATTAAACTGACCAAATATAATCTACTGCAATTTTTACGATATCTCCCAGTTTTTCGGAGATAGAGAAGACATTCAGGAAAAGCAGCACACTTATTGAAGAAGGTTCCTTGGAGAATGCCAAATAAAGCACGGTAAAGATAAAAATCCGGTGGAAGTGTCGGGAGAATATGGTGAAGGTTGAAAAATCTCCAAAGCGAGCTTTGGAAATGTTAGCAGTACGGTGGCACAAATGACCCTAACACACTCCGGCGCCTTAGGTCCTAAAGAAAAATCAAACAAAACCAAGTCGAAATGTTTGATTTTGTACTTAATTATCCGTTTAGCCAACATATGACACAAATAATTCAGGCATTAAAAAAAATATGTATATATATACATATATATATATTTGCATTCATCACATGACACATTATATAAAAAAATAATAATTCCAGATCTAACAAAAATATTAAGAGCTGATCAGGTTCAAAAAGGTTAACGTTTATTTCTTTTTTTTAAAGAGAAATATTGTCAGGTAATTTATATATCCACCATTATAAGCAGAAGATGTTGCTATTGCAGTGTTGGAGAACTTGGAGCCAACCGAGGAATTAAACTCACGAAACCGGGGTGGGAACCCGATGCATTTGCCAACTCAGCCACCGAACGGCTATTATGATTGATTAAAAAAAAAACAAACAAAGAAATGCACTCCCAACACTTGCCGGAAATAAATAAAGTACCGTGTCAATAAAAACATTATCAAACTACTAAAATGGTAGAATTATGTTTTACTCTAAGGGATAATAATTGCAAAGGAATCCGTACTTCTGGGTTCCGGGCAGAAGTACTCGTATAACCGTAAAGCAGATTTTCCAAACGATTAGACCGACGCGACGCAACGTTGATATTTACGTATAATGACGACTGCGTCCTAGGCGGAAACGTTCTTTTAAAAGTTTAAAACTTACCGAGTACTCCGGGAAAATAAATTCCTTGGAATTGAAAGCCGACACTTCTGCACTGAATATCTTGATAACGATTATTATCTGCGTTAGGGTGAAGAGAAAATATGCATTTTTCAAATAAGGTAAAAATAAAAAATAATATTTTGAAACCACCTCACTTACGTGGTTCTCTCGAATGCTCAGCATATTCAAAGGTATGTGTGAAATAAAAATAGAAGGTCCACACAATAAGTGGACAATCAAAGAATTAACTAACCATCGCGCCGTTTCCCAACAGGGGTAGGCAGAGAGGACGGACCGCCAAACAACTCAATCTTGGCATACACTTCTTGCTTCATTCACATTCATACATCGTATTATACATTCTCTTCTATTTTTCAGACTCGACATGAACCGACTCAAGTATTTGATTCACTTGATCGTGCCATGTCACCGCGGTCGTCCCCGGATTTTTCTTCCATTCACAAACGCGTCAAATATTCTTCTTACACTCCTTTCTTCGTTCCTTCGCTCTACATGCCTAAACCACCTGATCGTCCCTTTCTTAATCTTACTGCCAACCGCGTTCAGTCCTCCGTTAAAGGAATTTCCTGCATTCACCCTTCTTTCAATATCCCTATCAGTCTTTCCGTCTCTCGTAAACATACTTCCCAAATATAGAAACTCATCGACCTGCTCCAAATGGTCATCATTAAAATCAAAGAATAAGAAGGTTAAAAAGGAATTAACGTATTTGTGGATTTCAGTTTTAGTTTGAGTGTCGATAAATCGATGTTTATTGAAGTAACGTAATACAGTTTCATACAATATGGCATGTTTAAATATAACTATAATATATGTTACATAATTATATTATTGTATGGTTTACATTACCTTACTTACAATGTGAAACCTGCTCTGAATTATATATTGATTGATTTTTATACGTCGAGTGTATTAACATTTAATACAACGGAAATCAATGGTCCGTGTGTGATTAATAAAGCGACTCATTGGAGTTGAGTTGAGCATTTTAGAGGACACCACATAGCTGACAATATTTGATCAGTGCTGTCAGACTTATCTGTGAGCTGGGAAATTGATAATGTTATTCATGTTATTTTGAGAGACAATGGACCCAATGTAGTCAAAGCTATTAATGAAGGTCCATTTATCGGCAAAGGATGCTACATACATACACTGCAATTGGCCATAAAAGCTTCTCTGAAAGTTAATTATATACAGTGGGAACTTATACCCGCTAAGCCACTGCAAGTAGCTTGTCAGCAGGTTCAAAATGTAAAAGATGTTATTGCCTTAGCTAGAGGAATTGTAGACAACTTTAATCATTCTGCAATGGAGAAAGGAAAGCTGGACATAATACAAAAATAACTTCAACTGCTTGCACTCAAACTCATGCAGGACGTTATCACGAGATGGAACAGCACATATTATATGATTGAAAGATTGGTAGAGCAAAAAAGGGCAATTTTACTCTATATATCAAACAATCCGAGTACAGCCAATCTTCAACAGATGAGAGAACGTCAATAGAAAATTTTAAGAGTGTGAACCGTTACTCAAACCGTTCGAAGAAATTACCAAAATTACCAGCTCAATATTCTCATCAATTTAGGAATACCCCACACCAATGCCCTTTTAAAATATTTATTTATTATTTATTTATTTGAGTTTTTAATCCAGCAGGACTGGGTAGGTAGTGCAAACTGCAATTTCACATGAAATATATACATTATAAAAAAAGAAACGAATACAATAAAATAAATTTTAAAAATAAATAAATAATAATAATAGTAATAATAAAAATAAAAAAAGGTAAAATAATAATATAAAAACATATGAGAAGAGAGTGTGTAAAAAAAAAATAATTACGAAAAGGTAATTACATCAAAATAAAAGAAATAAAATGAGAAACTTAGATGGTAGGAACATAGAATAAATTAAATAAATTTAATTTAATAGATCGTCTTCAGGGTGGCAGTCGAATCATCCGCATCCATCGCTCATTGAGTGGAGAGCTGAGCCACGCGGATGCAGCCACGACAATGGCGTTGGTTGACTTCCGTGTCCTGCCCCAGAAGCTGGCTAGTCGGTGGCGAAGTAAGGCGGGAAATGAGTGGACCCTCCCTTGAGTGAACATCGTCGTGGCACTGCAGAACTTTGGAAGTTGCAGAAGTTGCCTGTATGCGTTGTTGTAGCACACCCTCAGCTTGTCCCATTGCGCTGCTTGCGAGTATTGCGACCACAGCTCAGATGTGTATAGGGCAGTGCAGTATGTCTTAAAAAGCAGATTTCTGACACCGTCGCTACAGTGGTAGAAACGCCTTGAGTACATTCCGGCGCGTATATTGATGGGTCTTCTTTGTCGTTCCATATCTTCCATATAGTTCATGTCTTCTGTAAGGATATGCCCCAGGTATCTGACCGCCTAGCAGTATATTTGTAATTTATAAAAAAATTATAATTATTTATAAAAAAGTCGGTGAAATCTGCCCAAACCCAGACCCCAGATTCAGAATGAGATTTGTTAATCCAGATAAATACGAATTGATCAAGAAGATCCTATTTTTAGAATCCATTGAAAGAAGCGACGTTACAGAGAGTGCCAGCAGCAGTGAAGAAAACGAATCTAATTCTAACCTTAACCAATTAAGACAATCACAAGATGCTCATGCATCATTTTGGAATTGCTTCGAAGAACTTGCTTCTACCCAGCCACCGGAGCTCGACGATCCTAAAAGCCCCATCGCTCTAGAATTGGATCGATATGTAAACGAAGGATTGTTGTCAAAATATAAGAGTCCTTTCGAGTGGTGGGCAAGACATAAAACAAGATATCCAGAGATAGCACATTTACAATAGTGTTTTATGTGCACCTGCAAGCACTGTGTATGGCAAGCGTTTATTTTAAGAAGCAGGTAACGTCTATGACGAAAAAGGGAACAGGCTGTTGCCAGAACGCGCGAAGAGTTTTGTATTCTTACATCACAACTTGCCTTTGCTAAATTTTAAATATTAATTGTTTAAATTCAATTTTAATAAATGCAACTTTTTAATTCTGCTGGTTTCATTATATTTCCCAAAATATTATATTATTTTAGTTAAACCGAGTATACTCGTCATTTAAACCGAGTTATTCGACCGAGTACGAGTAATAAAAAAACGCCGAATACGCCGAGTACCGAGTATTAAACGAGTACTCGGCCCATCACTAATTAATATAGATCAGCAAATGTCGATTCTGAACACATAACTTTTATTATATATTATTAAACATAGAATATATAAATCATTATTTAAAAAATGAAAAAAAAAATCATCTCATCAAAACAGCTTGTTAAGTTGGTACCATTGCATTTGGAACATCTGACGTCATCTCGTGTTCTGTTTCTGGATAAGTATGATTTTTTTTTTTTTTTTCGATTTTATGTGTGTTTTAATCATGCATTTTTGGTGAAAATTAAACTTAATTTGGGTGACATTAAGCTCTATAATTATTGATCAATATAAAATGCTATTATTGATGACGGAAATTAGAGTATTCATGAGCAAACCAATTATCAATACGGATATTATGATAATTTTAATTGCTCAATACTATTAGAGTTTTAGATTCTAAAAAGGTACATAATTTAATTACTTATGTTAAGTTACGGTTTCCTATGAATAGAATATAAAATGATGTGCAGTAAAGCTCAACCTTGTTTTGAAATTTGACATTCTATCCTCAAAACTGACCGGCCATAGATTTAGAGTTTTTTGGCTGGCTTTAAAAAATTGAAACTTTGAATATTATTTTAACAATGAAAAATAACTTAAGTAAAAAAAACGAAATATACTAGTATTTAAGTTTGAACGTCATTATTGATAAAAAAAAATTGGACTGGAATTCCTTATTCATAATCCGCCCATAAATTTAGTTTTTCTTGTGCACGCAAACAGACAACTGCTTGTGAATTCAGGTGAGCGCTGGGCCAAAGTATAAAAATACAAAATATGAATCCACGTACAAATAATACAGAAGAAATCAGCTTTACAACGAGGGAAACGAGAATTTCCATCTCTCCCGCGGGAATGTTTTCAGAATCGGTTAGTGTAAAAAGTATGAAGTGTAATGTTTGTTGGATCGCGATGCAGCGAAGGAAACATTAAGCCTACGGGAATCAAGTTAGATTGCTCGTTAGGGCGGAAAAGTTCATTTCGAAAATGCAATATGAAACCAATACCGGGAAATTTAATGGATTCATAATGATAAAATAATTATTCACTAAAACAATACTACTTTACATTCATAAATACAAAAAACAAGAAATAACAACAATCACGCATAATAGAAATACTAAATCTCAGAGTCAAAAACACACACAAGGCACCACGAACAAAACATTTTGAAAAAAGAACTTCTTATACTATGATACTAAATTCTACAACAAAATCCCACTATCCTTTAAAAATCACAATAACCACAATAAATTTAAAAACCAAATAAAACACTGGATACGTTAAATAGGGAGATCTGAAATAGATAACAAATTAAGAAAAAATACAGACTAGCACCGAAACCACTCAACTGTACTTAAAACACCTCACCTTACTTTTTTTTCATCAAGCACCCCAATTCAATATAAAGTAATTTTCATATTTTTTAAATGAAATCCTCAGCACGGAAAATCCCAGTAAGGATGTAATTATTTGTTATTTTGTTATAAAAGGGAAAGATAATAAAACATTGTTATTATTATTATTGAGTACTTTCAAACACTATTTTTATGCTCAGAGTTTAATGATGTTTATTATGTATCATAGATGTATGATGTTGTAAAGTTACATTAGAAAAAATGATAGCCATCACTTAAATTAAACCTACACGTTGTTGGCTGAGCAAATAACCTGTATTATTAGGGCATACATTTATTCATTGAACAAAAACTTTACTATGTAGAAGTAATTTGAATTTGGGGAATGTTTTATTAGTTTTGTGAGCTGTATGGAACCTACGCAGGTTATAAAAGAATACGATAAAATACCAAATGAAATAGTGCTTTATTAAATTTATCGTTTTTAAAAGAATATTATTAATTAGTAAGGTTGGTTGGGTTAAAGGTGTTTAATTAATCTTTGGGCCTTAGCTGGGATGTCAGAAAAAAATAGGCACAAGAACAAGGGTGCGATGTAGGGAAGGATAAATGAGAAGATTGAAAGGGAGGGAAGCCGAGCGACCTACCAGGGGAAGATGATACACAGGGAGGAAAAAACGTGGAAATCGTGAGGAGATTTCCCCGGGGAAGGGTAGTTGCGCAGACCTGAAGTACGCGAATTTAACACGTTTAATGCAACGTGCACTTTTATGGCCCGGTTTGCGTAAATTCTGCCAATTAAATCGAGCCTTTTCCGGGGGAAGAGCGATGCTTTAAAGCTAGTCAAATTGAGGTCATTATAGCGCTAGTGGAACGTATTTGTCCAGAAAACAATAAAATGTTGAATTCACTTTGTACTTATTCACGTTTATGTTAAACCCTGCAAAGAAGTAATAGTAAAATGTGTGACCTCAGTACAAGCAACTTACTGTAAATTTTATTAAATTTAGACCTTGAAATTCATTTGGCCACATAAAGGCTGCAGTGCTGTAAATACGTTAGCCATATATGTCAAAGAAAGGAAACATATTTAACACTTGGAATGCTTCAGGTACTTTTAAATTTGTAAAATGAATATAATGAATTTAAGTAACTATACCCGTACACATCTATTGTCAAGTCCCAAAGAAGCTGCGCAACAAGAAATTATAACTTAGATTCATAAATGAGTTGAAGATGTGTGCTTCATTATATATTTTTTTAAACCCTTGTTTCACCCTTTGTAAGTTCCATAAAATACAACAATGTCTCCCGGATTGAATAAATGGAAATAATAAATAAAAACACTATACCAACTTTTTTTTTTAAAAAGTAAATCAAACTTTTAAATTAAATGGAGTTCTACAAATTAAACGCAATAAAAAATGTATATAATTTATGCTAAAACCACGAAGTCAAATGTGTTGGATATTAATATAGGGAGGCCGTCATTTTGTGGGTTCATTTGCCGATGTAATACGAGTATACATTATTAAAGTTACATTAAAAGTTTTCATTAAACATAACATCATGGTTATCCCACGTTGAATGAGAAAAAAATAATAAATGAAGCACTCTCTCAAGTAAAAACATTAAGCAAAGACTTTTGTAGTGTGAAGGTCTCAACTCATCTCCTCTGCATACACGGGCTGTGGGAAATCTATGCTTATGCCATCTATATTTAAATGGAAGGTGATCCGAAGAACTAACACATCCATTCGGCAAAGGTGCACAGCGGGGATACACGTTAAAAGGTACCCAATATAGATACTATTTACAAGGTTATTACAAGATAACCGGGTCGTTTTTCAAGAATTGTTCACGCGCTCAACGGCCCAGCTGTGGAAAGACTTGTCAAGTTTTCTATGTCCCCCTCCTACAACGTGTTCACTACATGTTCCATATAGCAATCCTAAAGATGACATAGGTCCTGAGGGAGATCTGAAGCCTCATACGTGGGGTTAATAAAAATATATAAAAATGGTTCACGTTTTCAACGATGAAGTTTTGATCCCGTCCTGCGAACCTTTGAAACATAATTACGAAAAATATTATAAAATATTGAGAAAAGGTAAATATACTACTTAAGGACCTAGAAAATACTCTTCTATACCAACAGGACAGGTATTACTCCACTTGGTCTATCCTTGACCTTCGCAAACAATAATAATAATAATGTTTTATTATCTTCTTTTATAAATAAAAGTCACCTTCAATAATCCATATCGCCAAGTATTCAGTCTACCAAAATACTGCAACGCTACAGAAATATTGGACGAGTGCACTCTTTCAGGGCACTTCTCGGCCACCGCATGGGAAGCCTATGAAGCCTGTACGCCAATCCAAGAATACCATCATTACTGTCACGGCTGCATGGATGGAGTCTCCCTCGATGGCCCTTTGGAGACTGGAGACCGTCAAATATCCACCATGAACTTGTTAATTTTTCTTTCCTCTCTTAGTGAATGAACTTATTTTGATATTTAACAAATTAATCTGGTTAACATTTGTTTTTTTTCTTCCTCTTATTTTACGTACCTATTATTTATTTGTTTATATTATTATCAATATGGAAGTATTGCATTGCACTACCCCTGCATACCTTCTGGAATGAACAATTATTATTACTATTATTATTTATAAAAAAAATAACAAATAATGATATCCTGACTGGATTTCCCGTGGCGAGGATTTCATTTACAAAATACGAAATTAAATTATAGATTAAATTGATGTAATTGATGAAAAAAAATTATTGTAAGGTGAGATGTTTTAAGTGCAGTTGAGTGGTTTCGGTGTTAGTCTGTATTTGGTGTTAATATACGAGGTGTGTTCAAAAGAAAAGGGGAATTTTAAATTTTCGCGGGCTGTGTACATTCGATTATCGATTTTTTTTTGTTATGTTGGTACACATATGTTAATCATATGTTAGTATTATCAGCCATTTTGGATTAGTGGTTTGTTTTTGAGAACTGGAACGGTTATTCACGTTTTTGTGTGTTCTTCGATTTTTTACTTTTGAAATAAAAGGATCAAATAATATGTATTAAATTTTGCGTTAATAATGGAATAAAGTGCTCCAACGCACTTAAAATGTTGACTGTGGCAATAGGTGAGTCTACTTTGTCTCAAAAAAGTGTTTATAAGTGGTACAAGCGCTTTACAGAAGGCCGAGAAGATGTTAATGACGATGAGCGTCCTGGAGTTGCAACCACGTCAACAAAAGAAGAAAACATCGAAACAGTGAAGAAAATGGTTTTGGAAAATCGTCGAATCACTATTAGGGAAGTTGCAGAGGATGTTGGCATATCAATCGGCTCATGCCATGCAATTTTCTGGGATGTTTTGGGCATGAAACGTGTGGCAGCGAAGTTTGTTCGGAAATTGCTAAATTTTGAGCAAAAGCAACGTCGCATTAGTATCGCTCAGGAGTTGTTGAATGACGTCAACGATGATCCAGATATGCTCAAAAGGGTCATAACTGGCGATAAAAAGTGGGTATATGGTTATGACGTCGAAACCAAGGCCCAATCAACCCAATGGAAGCGGCCAGAAGCGCCAAGACCGAAAAAAGCACGCCAAGTTCGATCAAATGTGAAGGTTTTGCTCACTGTTTTCTTCGATTACAATGGCGCGGTGCATCATGAGTTCTTTCCAACAGGTCGTACGGTTAATAAGGAATTCTACAAGGAAGTTATGCAACGTTTGCGTGGAGCAATACGGCTCAAACGATCGGAATTGTGGAAAAATAAATCATGGATTTTGCATCACGATAATGCACCAGCTCACACATCAATACTTGTTCGTGATTATTTGGCCAAAAACAACACCGTAATCATGCCTCAACCACCGTATTCACCAGATTTGGCTCCCTGCGACTTTTTCCTATTCCCGAAACTGAAGAGACCAATGAAAGGAAAGCGTATTGCTACAATTTATGAGATAAAGTCAGAATCGAAGAACGAGCTGATGGCCATCATACCGAAAAGTGCATTCCAGAAGTACTTCGAGGATTGGAAGAAGCGTTGGCATAAGTGCATTATATCTGAGGGGGATTACTTTAAAGGGGAGAAAATGTATATTGATGAATAAATAAAAACTTCGAAAAAATTCGAAATTCACCTTTTCTTTTGAACACACCTCGTATTTTCTATTTCAGATCTCCCTATCTAACCTATCCAGTATTTTATTTGATTTTTAAAATTATTATGGTTGTTGTGATTTTTAAAGGATAGTGGGATTTTGTTGTAAAGTTTAGTAGCATGGTATAAGAAGTTTTTTTGTTCAAATTTTGTATTTGTGGTTCCTTATTGGATGCGTTTGTGACTGAGATCTCAGTATAATTATTTTATTGCCATAATGCTAAGTTTGTTGAAGATTTCGTCAGTGGTAGTTTCGACATTATAGTTTTCCCGGCGGCTTTTTGTGTAAATACTCGTATGAACATATCTCTAAATACCGAAAACCACTCAACTAGCCCATCAAAATATGACTCAAAATACACACACTTTCATACCTAATTATCTGAAAACGTTTTACTTTTTTTTTAATCTGAACTTGGGCTCTCTCTTCACTCAAGTGATGAGAGAACCCTTGCGATTCCCATCCACCAAGCTACATCATTCTCGTGGTATCTTAGTTTTGCTCAATCTATACATAGATTGCATTAGCGAGCGGTTGCGACCACTATCGATAAAGCAGTTAGGTAGCTTCATTATTGGAAGCCACCAAGGTCACCTTGAACCTTCATTAAGAAAAGCAGATTAGTTTTCTGGCTCTCCAATCCTGTATTATATTTTGAGTATCTTCGTTAATAAACAATACCGTGTTTTGTTGTACGAGATATAACGAGAATTCTCATTCATTTTCAGTACAAGAATCACGTCTCTGGAACTAACAGATCTCTGACGTACGGAATGCTCCCACAAAGCCCATTTTCAAGGATAAAATGAAGAGTTCCTTTTATAATGGTTAATTCCCATCCACTTTAATTCCTTCCCTTCCCTCTCTTATCCCTTTCCTGCGCGAGACATTAATTTTAAAATACACCCTACGTGTGAAAAGTCACACAATGTGGACAACTCGCCGTTATTATTATACCATCTTCATTTTCTCACTAAGTGTTGATTGGTAGAAATTGCCACTAGGCAATAAATCCGCCCATAAAGAACATATATTTATATTGTGTATAATGATTTATGAAGAGTAAATAAATCAAATAAAACATCACCCCCACGCAAAGTGCTCAGTGCTCCCATCTCCAGCCGCTGCAAACATATCCGACAGAATAATTTATAGGTCCTGGTAAGCAAGGAAGCAAGGAGCAGGAAATAAGGACACGAGTCAACTAAAACATCACCCCCGCGCAAAGTGCTCAGTGCACCCATCTCCAGCCGCTGCAAACATATTCGACAGAATAATTTATAGGTCCTGGTAAGCAAGGAAGCAAGGAGCACGCAATAAGGACACGAGTCAAATAAAACATCACCCCCGCGCAAAGTGCTCAGTGCTCCCATCTCCAGCCGCTGGAAACATATCCGACAGAATAATTTATAGGTCCTGGTAAGCAAGGAAGCAAGGAGCAGGAAATAAGGACACGAGTCACGATAATGGCCGGTCATTTAATATATCAAAGTAAGGGATGAGCGGCAGCTGAAAAGGGTAGCTGTGATGGTTTCATCTCGACCTTACAACCCCTGTTTTTACCAGCCTACATGTTTTAAACCTGTACTTGTACTCTCAAACAGATGGTCTGCTTCACCTCAAACTTAGTCAAGCAGTTCAAACAATATTTACAACACAATTTTTATTCCACAAATTTCCACATATTTCTTTGATAAAATTTGTTTTGAAAGGAATAAAAACAACGGCTGAAATAGCAAAAGTAAAAATAACTAAATTAAGATCTAACAAATATTATTTTTGCCTTTAAAATCTTCTTCATGCAAAAGTATTATTTTTTAAGTATAAACAAAAATAGTACCGAAAAAATATTTATAAATTTTAAAATAATCAAAAGATAAACACACAAATAAAATAAATTACAGGATTTTCACAAATTATAGATACCGTTTAAAACGTGAAAAAATTATGGATCGTACTAAAGATGCGTAAATTTAATATTTTCAATCATAATTATTAATATTAAAAACGATCCAAAGCTGAACACTCCGAAACGGATCGAACTAGCTAAAACTTGCTGGTAAGACGGCTGTCACCCACGTTGGTCGGCGTGACGTCAACAACGCCATATTAACGAAAAAAAACTAACATGTTGTTTTGGCGGCAAATCAAAAACGGAGCCTTTTAAATCGTAAAATTGGCTATCGTAATTTTTTTCGACAGTAAAAAAAACTAGTGAAAATATCATATTGAACTCGGAACTCGGACGGTCGTGTTACCAGTTGCACTATGAATGAAACCCCTATTTTATATATCACAATGAAACGTTAAGCTTTAAAAAGATAAATTCTGATTAAAAATAATAAAATTTTAGGATAATACGCATGAATTCAGTAATTGACAAAGTACGTGAATACAAGATATAATTTTTGTTCGCGTTATAAGAATGTAAAATCCTACAAAGGTGTATCGCATTTTATCTGTGGGTTCTGAGCACGTGCCTGTGTCTTTCGTAAAAGCTTTCTGTTAATATCGCCTCAGGTAAATAATATTCCCGTGTTCTTGTGTGAGGATACTCTAAAAGGAGCAAATAATAAGCTCCCGGCGAGCTTTTGTGAGCGTTTTGTGTGCTTTTGACGTAACAATCGGTAATTTTATATAAACAGTACGGAGGTTAAAGCTACACCACAGAATTGGCGCTGGTAAAGCGAAAAACATATGTTTCAGAGTTGTTAACATGTAACACACAGCGTAGAGTAAACCGGTCGTGTTTATACCCTTTTTCTAAGGCCTGCTGGTGAAACTACCATGGCGTAACAAAAATTATTTTTAAGAAAATAATATTTTACGAAGCAAGAATCAATTGCTGAAATTGATGAGTGAAATTTTGTTGAAAAATTAAAGCTATTACAACACAAGAATGGAGTTATTGAAGAGATAAAATGGTAAGTTATATTACATGATTACGGTGCACTCGCATTATAACACTGGGTTTTACTAGCTTTTGGTTCAAATAAAAGAATGATTCAATAAATAATAATAATAATAGTTGTTTATTCCAGAAGGTATGCAGGGGTAGTGCGATGCAATACGTTCCATTAGTGATAATAATAATAATAGTTGTTTATTCCAGAAGGTATGCAGGGGTAGTGCGATGCAATACGTTCCATTAGTTATAATAATAATAATAGTTGTTTATTCCAGAAGGTATGCAGGGGTAGTGCGATGCAATACGTTCCATTAGTGATAATAATAATAATAGTTGTTTATTCCAGAAGGTATGCAGGGGTAGTGCGATGCAATACGTTCCATTAGTGATAATAATAATAATAGTTGTTTATTCCAGAAGGTATGCAGGGGTAGTGCGATGCAATACGTTCCATTAGTGATAATAATAATAATAGTTGTTTATTCCAGAAGGTATGCAGGGGTAGTGCGATGCAATACGTTCCATTAGTGATAATAATAATAATAGTTGTTTATTCCAGAAGGTATGCAGGGGTAGTGCGATGCAATACGTTCCATTAGTTATAATAATAATAATAGTTGTTTATTCCAGAAGGTGTGCAGGGGTAGTGCGATGCAATACTTTCCATTAGTGATAATAATAATAATATTTGTTTATTCCAGAAGGTGTGCAGGGGTAGTGCAATACAATACGTTCCATACGTGTACATAATACAAACAAAAATAGCAATATACGCAAAATAAGAAAAAGAAAAACATTGAAAAAGATTACTCGGTAAAATATCCAAAATAAGTTCATCACTAAGAGAGAAAATAAAAATGATTAAGTTTATGGTGGATATTTGATGGTTTCCCGTCTCCAAAGGGCCATCAAGGGAGACTCCATCCATGTAGCCGTAGCGTTAATGTTAATGATGGTATTCTTGGATTGGCGTACTTTGCACCATAGGCTTCCCATGTGGTGGCGGAGAAGTGCCCTGAAAGAGTGCACTCGTCCTTCCAGGAACATTTCTGTAGCGCAATGTAAAGTAAAGTAAAGCAATATTTTATTAATATAGCATGTGGGTAATGAAATATATATTAACAATATTTTATTAAAAGAGCATGTGGGTAATGAAAGATATATTAACAATATTTTATTAATAGAGCATGTGGGTAATGAAAGATATATTAACAATATTTTATTAATAGAGCATGTGGGTAATGAAAGATACATTAACAATATTTTATTAATAGAGCATGTGGGTAATGAAAGATATATTAACAATATTTTATTAATAGAGCATGTGGGTAATGAAAGATATATTAACAATATTTTATTAATAGAGCATGTGGGTAATGAAAGATACATTAACAATATTTTATTAATATAGCATGTGGGTAATGAAAGATACATTAACAATATTTTATTAATAAAGCATGTGGGTAATGAAAGATACATTAACAATATTTTATTAATAAAGCATGTGGGTAATGAAAGATACATTAACAATATTTTATTAATAAAGCATGTGGGTAATGAAAGATACATTAACAATATTTTATTAATAAAGCATGTGGGTAATGAAAGATACATTAACAATATTTTATTAATAAAGCATGTGGGTAATGAAAGATACATTAACAATATTTAAGACTCTTATCAAATTAGAATATCTACAGGGGTGTACCAATCTCCAAGATAAATTGGTAAATAATTAATGACGGCCGAACAATTATAATCCAGGTAGTTATAATATAGCTAATGTAATCGTAAAATGAAACTGTCTCTAAATTTAGATGGGAACCACGTTATGTAAAATAACGAATTTAAGATAAGCAACCGAACTATAACCGGAATACAACATACTGACATGGAGATCTTCTTTCAAAATGTCCACGGTTGCCTCGAAATGGTTGTTGTGCTGTGGAGCAGCTTGTGCCGTAGTGCTGTCGAACGAAGACTGAAGTTAGCCTCCTACAGATCTATGCAGTTAGCCGATCGTCTTCTTCTTATTTTGATAAGAATGTTCACGATTGCGCTTATTAATAACCAAAATGAACGGATGAGTAGAACAAACCGTTTTAGCATATCTTATTTAATGTGGATATATTCGTATGCGAGTACTCGTGCCTATTTTACTACATATGGCTATAGATTTTTTTTCCTTTGCGAACAGACTTACAAATAAACCTCTTCCTATTTTAAAATGTAGAAATATGATGAATGATATGGAAATCCTACTATTTTTTGCTGGCATTAATAAATAAATTGTAGTGTACGTGGCAAATGGTTGAATGGAGTTACGCAAGCTTTCAGAAGCTTTTTAGTTTTGTTTATAAGCACTACCACTTTCGTCAGAACGGACGAGCTTATCAATTGAATTACACATTTGCTATTTTACTAAGATCACAAAATACACATCCAGACAGGATTAATTATTTTTCAATTGTATATATTTTATAATTTCTTCAAAGGATTGGTATTCACTTTGTGGCGGCATTATTAATAAGTGAATTAAAAATGACTTTGTATTTACCACTTTATTAATATATACATATCAAAATCTTTCGAAAGCGATGCTTTCTCCATCAGGAATATATATATAATACAAAAAATATATAATGTCAAGTATAGACAAATGATATACATAGAAAACACAATAATGTAAGAATAGATAAATTATAAACATAAACAAAAAATTATTAAAACTTGGTGAGTAATTAATCAAAATTGTTAATAAAAAAATATTATAAAACATTGAATAACAAATTTATATTGGAAATTAAAAGACAAATAATTTTAATTATTAATATTAATAAAAAAATCAATTCAAATAGCTATTTTTAAAAAAAGATTACTTAATAAAGTTAATTCACTGTAAACGCTTTTACTAATTTCCAAAATTTCGGATTTGACTAATTGTAAACCGGTTGTATTTGTATGTAAAATTTAAAAAATATAAATATATATTTTACTTTTTTTGAGGATATAAAACCATTTTCATGAAAACACAGGTATTTTCAGATACAGCGTCCTGTGAAAGGGTCCAGATTGGAGGGAAACAATGTACTTTATGAATTGAAAAGAAAGACATGTTTGAAAATATTAAATCTCTCAAAGGCCACACAGAAGATCGCATGCGTACAACAAGAAAACAATTAAAGAGTACAATTTATTATTGATTATAATAGAGCAAAAAAATAATCCTTCTGTCCCCGGGCAGTAGAAGCAGGCTGGATATTTAATACTTGAATAAAAATGTGTCCCAAGAAGCAACGGTTGTATAAAGAGCCCGAGTCCTTTCAGGTGGCAAGCTCTAAAGTGAGTAAAGTAAAAGCTTCCAGGAAAACGTCCGGACTTTGAAAACCAGCCTGAAACGCCCGGGGCTTGGATTAGGGAGGGATGATAAACGTCTTTGTTTTTATTTTTCCGTCGCGACGAACAAACCGAAAACTTTGCTAGAACAAAAACACAAAGTATAATTATGCTAACATGATTTAATACAAGTGCTGGGGGCAATCGAACATAAGGAAAGTAATATTTTCATATTAAAATAAAATCATGTTTACGCCGCTTCGTGGGATAAAAAGTCTAGATTATAAAGCAAAAAATATGTTCGTGCCAGATAAAAACTCCCAAACAATGAATTTTGGCGTCATGAAATATGCACCTACAACATTTTGAGGTCGCAACGTCAGTTCTATCGAGGGCTCTTGTTACTGTAAAACAAGACAAGACTTCATATTTTTCGTTATACCGACCCTTCAAAATAACAAGGTTCCATCTGACACGACAGTATCATGCGATAATGTGCTCGATAGAAGATAACCTTAAGACTGATTATCGCGTAACATTGCCATGTCCGATGGAACCTTGTTAATCCAAGTGGTACTCAGTCCCCACCTTATCTATTCTATGGTATAACTCATAGAATGAATCTTTCTATGATGGACAGGAATTGCAGCGCGTTCACACTTGCTCTATTTCTATTATATTTCAAATCATTAGTATTTGCGGAGTTCGAAGTGAAACAGCAAATCTTCGAAGCAAAAATGTGTTTTTTTTTAATTGGACACAAACAAAAACATTAATGTACTGTGCGCAGAGGGCGGCATTCGCGCAACAACTGTTATTCATACGGTTCATGGTCTATTTGAATAAAATAGATCGAAATTTGGAGTCGATTCAACGTTGCGCTTCTATTCTATCGGACATTCTATTGCATAGATAAGAATATTCTCATGGGATCTATAAAATAGATCATAAAATCGATGAGGTGGGAACGTAAGATACGATACGATTGTATCACCGTAGCTAGGAGCACTCCTATCCCGGTGCGACCGGTACTCCAGGGGGCACTGATTTGTTAGGACTTGAACACCTGCTCTGAGGATGGGAAACGAACTACTAAATCGTTCCGAAGACGTCATTTATTATGCAGATAAAGTAATTTGGAAAAGAAGCTGATTATTTTAGGTAATCAGAGAAGGTTTAAGACAAGTGTGAAATTTCCCTTGTTATTAATCAAGCATCCTACGTTATCATTCATTATTGAATATGACCGGAATCTTAGACCCAGCTTATGGAATCCATCCAATATACGAATAAGGCCAAGGAATACACTCGTCTAATTCACAAGATCTGACTAATTGACTAGATGTCTAGAATAAAGGGAAGTACATTACCCACTTGTTGGGGGACGGTTCATCTTACTTAATTACTGGAGACCATTTAGATAATGTTGTTTAGTTAGACAAAGGCAAAATTAACAACATCAATTCAGACAATGTTAAATGGACGGACGGCAATGGGTTCATGAGCAAATTCCCCGATTAAAATATTCTGAGAATTGATTACGTATATTAAAAAAGGAAATAATAAAATGGAGGGAAAAATATTACCTAATAAAAAATAATCACTTTTTCTCAGAAAAGTTTCATAAGTAAAACACTTTCGGATGTTTCTAGCGTTATTTAGCGCCCTTTCCGGCAAAAGCAGCTTTTGAAAAATTTCGAAATTTTTTTTCATTATTTCGACGCATTTTTAATAAATTAATACATATTTTCGGCTGCAACAACATCAAAAAGGTTAGTACTCTATCACTCTAAAAATCACGAACCACATATTTGTGTCATATAGCAGTATTGTTAATTGACTCACTTGGTCATAAATATGTGTTAGTTTTAAGTCACCAGTTATAAGTGATAGATGTAAATCACCAGTTACAGGTCTCAGTAGTTAGTTGCTAGCTATAAGTCTTAGTTGTAAGTCACCTTAGTTATAAGTCACTAGTGATAAGCCTTAGCTGTAAGTTATTAGTTATGGGTTATTAGTTTCAAAGCACCCTTGAGGTGATTTTCCAACGAAAACGGCGCTATAAAAGTAATCCAATCATTATAATAATTATTAAATAGAGTTATTTTCGGGAGGACCAGATTGCACAACTATAAATGTTTTCAACCAAAGTAAAAAATAATAAGACTGGACCATTCCAACAATAACGTGATTAATAACACGGCTGCCTGGATGGAGTCCCACTTGGGGGCCCTCAAGTGACAAGAGTGTCTACATCAAAACATCCCCGTAAATTCATTTATCGAAATGTTTCTTCTTATAGGAGAGATATTTACTTTTTTCTCGTATTCTTAGTATTTTTTTTCATTCACGAAATGCAATGAATTGTACTATCCCTGGATAGACATACAAATACATACTTACCTTTATATGAAAGGGTGGTTCAAACAAAGAGTTTCGTTATTATTTATATAAAAATGGTGCCATTGAATAAATTTGCAATTATTGAAGAAGTAAAAAATTATCAAAACGTTTATAGAAGCAGACCAAATTACATAGAGTTGATGTAAATGGCCTGTCTGGAACGGCAAGGGGATTGAAAGGTGCATTCTCATCTGAGATAGTGGCCAAGTTCCTCAACAAGCACGACTTTGACCTGATCTGCAGGGTGCATCAGGTGGTAGAGGACGGGTATGAGTTCTTTGCCAAGAAGCAACTGGTACTGCGGGGAATTCGATAATGCAGGATCAATGATGTCAGTGGACGACACGCTGAAGTGCTCCTTCCGGATCCTGAAGCCGGCTGACAAGCGCATGGCGTACGTGCAGACCAACACCAAGCCTCCCGTCACCAACAAAGACAAAGAAGATTGGAAAAAAGGATCAGTAACTCCAGCCCCCGTCCTCACCCGCCGCCCAACTTTACATAACTCCTATCATTTGTATTAGCGTCTTGCAATATATCGTAAGGAATAAATACAGTTAGCTTCTTTTTTTTTTTTTCAATTAGACATGTATGAAAACTTAGACCAAGCCGTATTTAATGTTGATAATTTAACTGCATCTCTTTATATGGTCTATAAATAATGTGTAATGATAATGTGCAAAAAAAATGTCATAGATTTAATATAGGAATAATGTAATAATAGGAAGTAAGATTTGTACAGCGCCCTTGAGGTGATTTCCACAAAAACGGCGCTATAAAAATCATCCAATTATTATTATTATTATTACATCTTAATCATTAGCTCACGGTGCACGGTGCACGGTGCACGGTGCACGGTGCACGGATAGCATCCCTCGCCAGGCAATAGTAACATACAGCCCATATCAGACACGCCCGCGTCTCACGACGTATTATGTCATTCATGAAGCCAACTATTGCCTCCGCTCGAGTCGCATCAAACTTTTTAATCAAAGCATACGTACGAAGGCATGTTTACCGGAAAGATGGAATAATTTTGGATGTTGTTGCACATTGGACGCTAAGAAAAAATAGAAGAAGTTTTAATTTAGTATCGTTTCTCGCTGCAGCTTTAAAACCATTTTTTGTGTGATTAGTTCAATAAAACAATCAGCAGAGCACGGTAGTCAAACATGTAGAATGATTAATTCAATCAATCAGCAGAGCACGGTAGTCAAACATGCAGAATGATTAATTCAATCAATCAACAGAGCACGGTAGTCAAACACGTAGAATTATTAGTTCAATCAAACAATCAGCAGAGCACGGTAGTCAAACATGTAGAATGATTAGTTCAATCAAACAATCAGCAGAGCACGGTAGTCAAACATGTAGAATGATTAATTCAATCAATCAGCAGAGCACGGTAGTCAAACATGTAGAATGATTAGTTCAATCGAACAATCAGCAGAGCATGGTAGTAAAACATGAAGAATGATTAGTTCAATCAATCAGCAGAGCACGGTAGTTAAACATGTAGAATGATTAGTTCAGTCAAACAATTAGAAGAGCACGGTAGTCAAACATGTAGAATGATTAGTTCAATCAAACAATCAGCAGAGTATTATTATTTAATGTAAATATTAAATAATAACATATAATATTTTTTTTTGAAAAAAATACATACACATTATTATTTAAGGTGGTCAATATCCCCGTGGATTAGACGCACGATTAACGGTATGTCGGATAGAGTTCGATTTACACAGCCAGTAGTCAACAATTAACAGGCAATATTAAGTGAATAATTTTATTATTTTTTTTAAAAGCCACTTTATTAAATATGTAAACCAACCGGTTTTAGATCAGCCTGATCTTTCTATAGGGTTGTAAAATAGCATACTTAAAATACGTAGTATTTACAACCCTGAAAAATGATTCAGGCTGTTACGAAACAGGCTGGTTTACATATTTAATAACGTGGCGTATAAATCCTCTTTTTTTCAATTATGTATACCCACAAAGTGATGGTGCTTCCTATGAAATATAAAGTTCACAGTTCACAATTTAATATGGTTTGATCGGTTCACGTAGTTCTTGGAAGACAGCCGAGGAATTGGGTGGGACCCAGATGCGATGCCAACTCACCAACCCACTGACCGGGGCTAAACAACGCCCAAATAACATAACTAAATACAAATATTTAAATTAGATTTAAAGTTTTACGCGTAATACGGAGAAACACACAAAAATATCAGTCTTCTTTTAATTTATTACAAGTACTTAACTTTTATAAACACATAATTTTAAAAAGCAATTGTTTTGAAAAACGTCATTTCGACTATACGAGTATCTACTAGAAATTTTGATGAAAACAACATCAAAGTATTATTTAATATTATTATTACAGCATTCAAATACAAAAAAAAACATTCATTAAAAGATTGGTACTATATCGTTTACAGTTATATCATCCGAAATACGAACACGACATGATGAACCACAGTGAAAGCAAACCAGTCAGATGCAAATATACCACACATCACCGGGATATGGGATTTGAAATGTTTATAAAATGAATGTATGAAACATTTCGGGAACAGAAAGTGAGACACGAATTTGAATATGAAAATTAAATAATTTGTTCAGATTCAAAACACAACGTTAAGAATTCATCGTGGCGTGAGATGGTGGTTTATTTGATTATGTCTGATAATTTAATATAAAATCAAAAGTGATTCAAGAAGTACGAAAGATGAAAATGTTCGCCTACCCTAAGAAAATTAACCATTAGAAAAATGAGAAAAGTGACAAATTTCTTCCAGTGATTGATTTATTTATTTATTACATTATATACGCTCTACGAGTATATGGGCTTTTACATATTTTGTTAATTACAATAGTCACACAGGTGCAAAACACATCACAGTAGGTTCCATTCGTGAAACACAAACTAAATATTATATTTATCTCACGATCAAATACAGGAATAACACGAGTATGTACCATTCCAAATAATTAGCTACAGAGGCGAATATTCAAAACATACCTCACATAATGTGAATGCATGAAAGTAATACTTGTAATATGGGACTTGCGTATAGTTATGAACAACAATTATAAACCTTAAAGTCACCTAAATTAAGTTAAAATTTTGCCAAAACTAAAAAAATACAAAACTAAATCAAAAATAAAATTTATCATACTAATCCAAATACAGAATGCTCACGAGACGTCAGATGTTCTAAATGCAACGGGTACCAACATAACACGGTGAGCGCCCTTGAGGTGATTTTTCACAAAAACGACGCTATATAAATCGTCCAAGTATTATTATTATTATTATTTTGATGAATTGATTTTTTATTCACTTTTAAATAACGATTTATATATTCTACACGTATAATTGTATATAATAAAAGTTACATATTCAGAAACGGCGTTTGCTGATCTATATGAATACATATGTTTAAAGTCATTATAGTTTTCACTGGAGCTCCTTATTATAATAAGAAAATCACTGAGGAGTAAAACAAACTTCCAAAAATTTTCTTTTAATAACAATAATTCGATATATATATATTACGAATAACTCCGGACTTCGATCTGAACTTCGGGTAGTCGAGAAAACTTATATTATTACTCAGCTAGTGTCAATCGGAAACGGGCTTTAACTAAACTTAGGGGATTATAAGCGTGAATGAGTAAAAGGTGAAAGGTTCGACGGTGATATTTAACAAGTCAAAGGTCTTTTCCAACAGAGCCGGAACGAGGGTAAGGCAATATTTATTTTTATTCTTATTCGAGATAAAACACGGACACAGACAATGACATGATAAACAATAACTTTTAACTACTCCTCAACGATACTTTTGTTGTGTATCGACACAGAACAGAACCAAACACAAATTCTCAAAAATAGAGTAATGCAAATAATACTGAAGCGAAATAGATATTCAAAAGTAGCTAAACTGTTAG
Source organism: Halesus radiatus (assembly GCA_022606495.2). NCBI lineage: Eukaryota > Metazoa > Arthropoda > Insecta > Trichoptera > Limnephilidae > Halesus > Halesus radiatus. The sequence continues at coordinate 39,372 of JAHDVE020010286.1, forward strand.
AGGAATTAAATTGGATAACAGTGAAACAAATGCTGACATTGAACGCAATGATTTTTATACATAAAATGAGAAACAACTTGTTACGCAAAATTATTTACAACATGGACATTTACAGACATAATACAAGAACATGTAAGGAAATCAGACTACCGAAAAAGATCAAAGCCAATACGCAAAACAGTTTATTTTATAAAGGGATGAAATGTTATAATGCCCTGCAGGTCCCAATCAAAATTGCACTAACTAATAAATTAAAAATAGATTGTTAAAGCCAAATTAAGTTAAGCAAGAAAAAATACATTAGCTTTTAAATTATCATTAGCTACATGTAAAGTACACAATCGTATATAAGTTACAACAAATAGTTACAAGTAATAGTATAAAGTTACAAGTAATAGTATAAAGTTACAATAAATAGTTACAAGTAATAGTATATAAGTTACAATAAATAGTTACATGTAATAGTATATAAGTTGCAATAAATGGTTACAAGTAATAGTATATAAGTTTAAATAAATGGTTACAAGTAATAGTATAGAAGTTATAATTAGTGATTTCATAAACGTTAATTTACAAATAACTAAAATAAAATTAATAAAACAAAAAGTAAATGACATTGAGGAAGAAATCGCATGCATTCCACAATATTCCTCATTGATTAAGCAGATATGACAAAAATGTGTAGCTGACATAATATCTACACAACAACAACAACAAAAAACAAAAATAGACAGAAAACGATACACAGCAGCGAAAAGTAATTAAATAATGTATTATTCATAATTATTATTAGAACCCGACATAATATTTGAGGAGCGTTGATATCGTATTAAAGGGGTTTATTTTAAAGAAATCGTAAAGTTCAAAATGGTTCTAGATAAAATGGCTTCTTGTACATCTTAGAAATATATCCTATATTCTTTTTCAACAAAATCTATCATAAATCTTTAATATATATTAACATCATGAATGAGTTTATTTACACTAGCCACATGCCTGTCAGCATGATGCTAGTATTATGTTAACACCATGAATGAGTTTATTTACACTAGCCACATGCCTGTCAGTATGATGTTAGAATCATGAATTAGTTTATTTACACTAGCCACATGCCTGTCAGTATGATGCTAGTATTATGTTAGAATCATGAATGAGTTTATTTACACTAGCCACATGCCTGTCAGTATGATGCTAGTATTATGTTAACATCATGAATGAGTTTATTTACACTAGCAACATGCCTGTTCGTATGATGGTAGTATTATGTTAGCATCATGGATGAGTTTATTTACACTAGCCACATGCCTGTCAGTATGATGCTAGTATTATGTTAGCATCATGAATGAGTTTATTTACACTAGCCACATGCCTGTCAGTATGATTCTAGTATTATGTTAACATCATGAATGAGTTTATTTACACTAGCAACATGCCTGTCAGTATGATGCTAGTATTATGTTAGCATCATGGATGAGTTTATTTACACTAGCCACATGCATGTCAGTATGATGCTAGTATTATGTTAGCATCATGGATGAGTTTATTTACACTAGCCACATGCCTGTCAGTATGATGCTAGTATTATGTTAGCATCATGAATGAGTTTATTTACACTAGCCACATGCCTGTCAGTATGATGCTAGTATTATGTTAGCATCATTATGAGTAACTTCGTGTAAAATACCAATATAGATGAAATAGTTAATAAATGCGTGGCATTTGTCAGTTGGTTCATTTTATATATTGCGCTGCATAAATGTTAAATTACTATAGAAACGATTTTTGTAGAACGGAAAAGGTGTCACAAACATTGGTACTTCACTCACTCCGGCTCTGTTTTACAATCCCGAGATATGGAATATTCAAATGTAAGAAATTGTAAAAGAGAAAAAAAAACAATTACTTAGTTTTCTTACACACATTATAAAAGACTTGACTTAAAACCTTATTTAAAGTAAAAAGGAAAAAGTTTTTTTAATAGCATTAAAAATATTAACCATATTCTGAAACCTGATATAATAATTAGTAACGCTAATGTTCCAAATAATTGAAGATCTTTATCCGTTCGCAAACACTCTGAAAAAACAGAGCCATGAAAAACTCAAGCCAATTTAGGAACCGAGGTAAGGGAAGAAACGGAACAACATAAAAAGCCTCTCAATCACAATCTGCACCCTCCCACATCCAGCCCACCCCTCCACTAAACCCACTTGCACCCGCTGAAGGCAGGACGGCAAACAGCCCTACCCCGAGCCTATCTCCCCGCTGGACGAACTAGGGATCTGTTATTCTTCTTATTAATGGACTTTATGACCTTTCTATTGAAACAAGGTATCAATTTCATTACCACTGGATACCTCGTCGTATTGGCAAGGATCGTTATATATGGGGAATCCATTAAAATATTTACTAGATAATATGACCAAGATGATGAGTTTGACCACGAAACGTCACGGCGATCTTTACCAATCATCATTATAAGAGTCGAAGATTGTTTATTAAACAGTATTGATATTAAACAAAAACAAGGAAAATATATATTTTAACGGACTTAACATAATGACTTATTTCAGAGTTTGGTGCATTTAAAAATTACAATTATCCATCTTAATCTATCTAACCGTAAGATTCTGTACGTCTCTAAGGAAGAATTCTTATCCCTTTCCTTAGGCTTAAAGACTTCCTGCCTAACTGCGGTTACGGTTCTTTCGGATATCAGCCGTCAGCTGTCATTCAGCTAATAAGATTCATTAAAAATATCAATATTTGCGTAGTTTTAACAAGACAAAAACTCAATATTAAAGTAAGCAATGTTACCAACTACGTTATTATCAACTTTAAACATTATTAGCTATTAAGCTTTACAATTACAAATGAAAATATAAATGCAGGCGACAAATGTTACTTTTAGAAGTAGAAACAGAATATTACTAATAGGTCATTACTAAAATTAATTTTTTGATTAAAAAACCTTTGTAACTTTTTTCTACTTATTTATTTTCGACCGGACTGATTTCACCCTATCACGGGCATCGTCAGACTGGTACAATGAATACTAAATCTATGGTATATATAGTATCTATGTCGGAAGTGAGTTCTCCTGTTTTCTAATACTGTTTTTATTTACGGCTTGAAATTTGTTTTATTGCTGACGCGGTACTATTTACTATTATGTATTTAAAAACTACTTTTCGGGTTGGTTTATTACTCTCTGGAAGACGGATTACTCTATGGGTTTTTTTTTTTCAATTATATAATGGCAATCGTGTCAGCTTTTATTTGAACAGATGGTTCTTTCTAGTTTAGTTATTTCCCTCATGGTCAAGGTCATTACTACATAGGGAAATAGGTACCTTTTTTGCAAAACGTAATTCTTCGTTAAAAGGCGTATTTATGTTATTTAAAAATAAAATAAAAAGGATTAACCTTTCCGGGAGTATGGACGGAAATGAACGTCCACACGCGCTTTCGTCAAAGGAGTATGGACGTCCATTCGCGTCCAGCATCGCATACTGAAATTTGCCGCTTTGTTGTAAATATTCATTGTATTGCCATCTATAAACCTATTCCTGTAACTTTTCATCGTTTTTAATTATATAACTTCATTATCGACCGTGATATTGACTGTTCTTTATTTTGGATGACGTCACGCCTACAATGCAGAAATGTTAAACTGTCGATTTTGGCGCGCATGTGTTTCAATGTTTTTCTAACCGATTTTTAATAATTTGTTCGTTTATATGCGCTTTGGAGTTTGCATTTTATGTATGTTGTGTGTTTTAAAATGATAATGTGTTCATAGCAAGTTTCTTTGTGGTGCTTTACCTATTATTTTAGTACTTTCCAAACTTCTAACCTTTCTTGTGACAGAACCGCGTGTAAATCAATATAAAAGTTAGTTTTTGTGGTTTTTCGAAATATTTTGCAATGCAAAACAAATACTTAATTTTTTTCATTATTGTTCTTATTTGTGTTTGTTAGTGAGAATTTTATTTTGTGATTTTTGTTATTAAAAGCATACCATTAAAATGAATTTAAGAGATGATGAAATCGCCAATATTTTGATGAATAGTGATGATGAAGACGAAAATATTGAAACCATCGATGACCGATTAATATTCTTCGATGATTCCTCTTCTGATGATGAGGAACCGGTTATAGTAGAATTCCAACCAGGGTCTAAAGGGAGACAGAAAGAAGCGAGGGTATGGGATGATTCAAATTTCATCCCAACACTGCATAGCTTCGATGATTTCCAGTCCGGAATAAAAACCCGCATTAATTTGGAGGACGAATATCTTGAAATGCAACTTTTTCAACTATTTTTTTTAATAAAGATATTATTAATACAATTGTTTCCGATACGAACATTTACGCGTAATCTTGAAAATTTATGAGCATCGTAAAAAATTAAAAAGTGGGTCGACACTACGGAGGAAGAGATATACGCATTTCTATCCACTATAATTCTGATGAGCCTGGTTGGAAAAAAATCCATAAAGAAATTGGACCAATAACCCCATAATAAAGACACCTATTTTCAAAAAAATATTATCCAGGATCGCTTTTACTTATCTTGAGGAATTTCAATTTTGCAATACAATACTCCAAAATGATAGACTTTTCAAAATTAGGAGCATTTTAGACCCATTGAGAAAGATAATGAAGGAAACCTTTTATTCTTACAAAAAATTGTGCAGTGACGAAAGTTTGGTACTATGGAAAGGAAGACTCTTTTTAAATTTACATACCTTCTAAGAGACACAGATTTGGCATAAAAATGTTTGTGTGTTGTGTAAAAACGGGAAATGTATTGGATTTAATTATTTATACTGGTTGTGAATCAGACATCCAAAGCCATCCCAATATTGGAATATCGGGATCTGTGGTTATGACTTACTTACTACTAAAAGATTATCTTGGGCGTGGGCATCGTCTGTATGTGGATAAATGGCATATTTCACCTGCTATGTTTGATTGTCTTTCCGAAAACAAAACAAATGCTTGTGGGACAGCAAGAACCAATCGGAAGCAAATGCCAAAATTGGACGGAAAAATCAAAAAAGGAGGTGTAATATAGCATAATTTTGAAAACTTAATGGCATTGAAATGGCGGGATAAACGGGATATTGTGATGTTGACAAAATATGCATGGCAATAATATGATTGAAAAAAAAATTGACTACACTACCAGAGCAAAAAAACACTAACCTGAAGCTGTTGTGGACTATACAATGAACATGGGGAATGTGGACAACGTAGACCGAATTCGAGGAATAGGAGCGGTTAGCCGTAAGACAATAAAATGGTACAAGAAAATATTTTTCCGGCTGCTAGAGATATCAATAATCAATGCATTATTCATTTATCGTTCCGTGAAGTGCAGAGAAACAACGTTTGAAGAATTCAAAGAGAAGCTTGTTGCCCAGTTGGTTGGAATATACCACACTCCACGGGCATCATCAACTGGGGGAAGGCGAAGTAATGACAATCCAATCAGGCTTTCAGAAAGGAAATTTCCACAGCCAGTTCCACATACAGAGTGCAAGGGCAGCAAAGCACAACGTCGTTGTTTTGTGTGCAAACACACATCGATAAGGAAACCACAAAGAAAAGAAAACAAATACATGTGTTATGAGTGTGATGTTGCTCTCTGTGTAGATCCATGTTTCATGGATTTCCATACAAAAAAAACAGTACTAATTAAATATAGATTTTATGTACATAGTTTAAAGTTTTTCCCCATTTACGTTTTGATAGTAGTGCCAAGTGAAAATAATTGTGTTACATAGATTTTTTTTTGTTCATGTGCCAATGGTTTTTAAACCCTGAAAAATAAAACCGGATTTTTGTAATAAAAGCTGAGTGAGTACTATTTTTTTAAGAATTTTTCGGCTATTCATATTATCATAAAGCATACATTTAGTAAAAAATAGATTTTTTTTGTTTTTGTAAAAAAAACTCAATTCTCAGAGCACGGGAAGAATTATGAAACTTACTCCCAGAAAGGTTAAAATACATTATAATGTAATTGTTTTAAAAAGTTTTGGTCGATAATCTTGTGTTACTTGAAGATATTTCATTAATTTGTGTTTTCAAATAATTTCATAAAAATCTGTTTTGTATATTTTTACTATGTCTATCCGGCATTCCCCAGTTAAGCAAGAAGTCTTTAAACCCAAGAAAAGAGATAAGGATTTTTTTTTAAAAAGAACCAGATTAGCGCTCCAGATGACATAATACCTAAAATCGTGGTCAAGTGAGTGCCCCAGTTAGTGAAGGCGACCTCAAGGTAGACCAAAGAAGATTAGAGAATAATGGGAATGGGTTTTGAGATTAATGGCTAAATACAAAGGAATCGGAGTCGGTGGATAACGTTAGCGAAAAAAACCCAACCCTGGGATGTAGATTCCTGAAGAAGATACTCGAAAAAGTAAACCGTGAAGCACATGGCGAAATAACCGCCAATAAATATAAAATGGGGGGAAGTTAAGAGAAGAAAAAGAAAGAATAAAACGTTGATATTATTGAATTGTAAAAAATGAGACGAAATTATTCAAATAAAAAAAAAACATGGCTACATACCAATAGCCAACATGACATGTTGAACATGTCGGGAAAACCTGTAGCAGCCGTAGGTGCCGGAAACAAGTTCTGCAATCGCCCGTAGAGAAGCCGAATCACAGGACTCTTCCGGTCCTAACGATTCCGATAAAAAAGGTGAGCTATCTACCGGAAATAACATGATTTTCGATGGACTTTCCGATTTGAAATGAGATTTCGCCGATTCAGATATTGAGTATTGCATTTCGACCGTATTACTGAAAACTTTCAGACCTGAACATAAAGGATGTTTAGCTATATATTATTCAAACTTTTATAGTGTTGTATTTGAAACATGCTATCTAATGTATAAATTTAAAAGAAACTTCTATTATGATTCAATTTGAAAAATATACTGTATTACTAAAAATAAAAGTAAAGTAAAATTTTGAAGGAAGTCAAGAATATAAATAATAGGTATTGAAATGGAGGGCTGTTACATAACGTAACGTATAAGTAAATAAAACATCCGCATTTATAAAATACTAGCTGATTTGTACCCGGCCTTTCTGAATGAAGTTGTGTTCTTGTTTATCGTTTGGGTGCCATCATTGAATGTACAGCGAAAGCAGTGCCTTGTTATGACTATTACTATCTCTAAACATACAAACAATTTGTAAATTTTATTTCATTCCAAACATTTATTTTTAAAAAACGTACCTAAATAATAAAGTTTATAAGTAGGTAACTCTACCCAAACACACCTCCTTCTTTTGAATATGTAATCTGTGGCTAACCAGAGTGGTATATCTATAGGTTAACCTTAATACAACAGGGCGGATTTAATGTTTCTCATACTAATTTTAAAACGTTATAGCAACAGTTTTACATATTGGATTTCATTCAAACTACTCTCTAAACCTACCCAGCACTAATAAGAACAAACTAGGCTATTTTCAGCGAAACCGGTAGCGTAATGTTCGAGAAAATCGAGGACACACAGAGAAACATTCGTTAATATATATATATATATATATATAGAGAAGAAGATGATAAAATAACAGTGAGTAAATATTATACTGCATTTCAAGTAAAAACACTGGAATATTTAGATAGAAAGAGAAAAATCGGTTTACATTTCCAATAAAAGGTAAATACCGAATACGACTAAAGCATATAAAAGTGAAATTTTAGCATTTTTCAGCATGAAATATGTATACCTATATACGATAAACGATATAAAACAGTTCTATAAAAGTAAACTTATTTCCCGTTGGGAGTATAATAGAAAACTTCATTAATCTGGATTCATCGGGATTTATCCTAACCTTGTCACCCAAAATAACCATAATTCGAGAAGAAAAACACTTAACTCATAGATTAATAACATTATTAACTCTCGTTGTAAGACATAAAAAAGAAAATAATTTTTAATAAATAACTGCAGGTTTAGAAATTATTCCAAGTAATACCGTGATTAAAACCACGGACTGCATTCTAAAATAAATAGAAAATCTTGCGATTTTACATTTCACAAAAATAACATATTTAACCATTTTCATGAAAACGCCAATTATAATTAAGGAGGTATACACATTTAATGATATTTTACTGATTACCACTCTTAGAGGCAAAATATGAATTTTTAATTTAGGAGGAATCATTGCGATTTCCGTTTGTTTTTCGAGCTTCAGGTATAAGACTAGTTTTTCATGTAACCATTTTCTTCCCTGTTCCACTTCTTTTCATTGCAAAATATAAAGCCTCGTCTTGGCTACGGTCACTGATTAGTGACAGCCATTAGGGAGGCCTACGAAGCTTTTTTACACCCCTTTCTCAAATGTCTCAATCTACCGGTGAACCTCAAAACACGCTTTACGAAAAAAGCGAATTCTTACACCTCATTGAACGCTGACTTATGAAAAATGTTTTTCAAATGGTATAATGGTATAACTACGTGGGACACTGCTAAAGGCAACTTCAAGGAAAAAAAATGTTTCAATATACAAGAATACATCACTAAAAGCTCCTGTATGCGTATTATGTACATGAATGCTAGAAGCATTAGAAACAAAATTGACGAAATTGAAGAAACTCTAAAAAACATTTCAGAAACAGTTCATATTCTCGTAATCACGGAAACCTGGCTACGTAAAGGAGAGGAAACTTTTTTCAATATTGCCGACTACTCTGGAAATTTTGTTTCCCGTGAGATGGACAGAGGAGGAGGAGTCGCCATTTACATGCATAATACACTCGACAATAAAAAAATCGAAGAATGCGGCAGTGAAAATACCTTTCTAGGAATTAGGATTACGGCAAAAAATATTAAACCTCTAAATCTGTATGTTTTTTACCGTAAGCCGAACTCAAATATAACAGACTTCTTTGACTCTTTAGAAATAATATTAAATAAAAACAAACAAGACACATTACTTATTGGAGATTTCAATATCGATATTTCAAAAGACACTGATATTGCACGGAAATATATTCACACCTTGAAATCGTATAACTTTTATGTATGTAACACAATATTTCCCACAAGAGTAACTAACAACACCAGCTCGCTAATAGACCACATTATTACAAATAGGACAAATAGTTCCGGAAAAATCTCAAATATTGATGATCCCCTTAGTGACCATAATATACTTATATTGGATTATGAAAATTCCCTAAAAAACCTCCCCAATAACAGATCCGCAAGAAACCTATCAAATGCTTACAAAATAAATTATCAAAAATTAAATAACACACTTAAAACTTGTAAATTTACCCATTCGTCTGACGATGTAAACAAAAATTATAATAACTTCGCTGACTATCTCCAAAATGTTATGAATTCGTGTAAAACAAAACTAAAAACTAATATAGGAGACAAAAGACCTAACAATACTCCATGGTTTGATGCAGAACTTGATAGGCTGATTAAAAAACGAAATAGCATATTTAAACTTTGGAAACGAAATCAAGGAAGTATTCCTTTGACAACAGAAAAAAATAAAGCTCGTAATACTGTCACCAACTATAGAAGATATATTAAAACTAAGTATTATACGAATTTGCTTAATGAAAACATGAATAAGCCACAACGAACATGGAAAACAATTAACTCCATTATATCAAATAGCTCCCGAAACCCAACAATAGCTTGTAAATTGCTAGTCATAAATGACGAAGAAGTAAAAGAACTAAAGGAGATTGCAACCGCTTTCAACACATATTTTCTCTCAGTTGGGGAGAGTCTCGCATCAGTCATAAAAACTTCAAAAACTGATTTAAATACCATCTACACGGCACCTCAAGCAAAACAATCTTTTAACATGATCAGGACAAATAAAACAGAAATCTTACGGATCATATCCAACCTCAAATCTAAAGCGGCAGCTGGTTCCGATGGTATAACCTCTCTCCTTCTCAAAAACTGCAAGGAGGAACTGGTGGATGACCTCGTATTCTTAATAAATCTCTCTCTGTCAAAAGGTATCTTTCCAGACAAACTAAAAGTTGCAAAAATTATTCCTATACATAAAGACGAATGTAAAAAAAATGTCCAAAATTATCGTCCAATCTCTATACTTCCAGCTATCTCCAAAAATTTTGAATGTGTCATCAAAGAAAGACTATTGAAATATCTCGAACAAAACAAAATTCTCACCTCAAAACAATACGGTTTCAGACGACGATCTAACACTAAATGTGCAGCTTTCGATTTCATATCAAATCTGCAGAAACATATTGACCATGGAGATTTTACAGCGGCAATATTTATTGATCTAAAGAAGGCGTTTGACACGGTGGACCATAACGTATTGATCGAAAAACTGAAACATTTGGGTATTGTTGGTACTCCTCTGGAACTTTTCAGATCTTACCTATCAAATCGCTTTTCGGCAGTAGAACTGGGTGGAGAAATGAGTGAATTGGGTGAAATAACATGTGGAGTGCCACAGGGATCAATTCTTGGACCGTTGCTATTTCTAATATATGTTAATGACATAACAAAGTGGGGCATTAAAGGAACTCTTCAACTTTATGCGGACGATACTGTAATTTTTTATAACAAAAAAAACCTAGCGGAACTTGAAATGGAAATGAATGCCGATGTTTCCCATCTCACAACCTGGTTGAGAATAAATAAACTGACCCTTAACGTAAAAAAAACGCATTATTTACTATTCGGCAACAAGAAAAATTCCAGCCTCGATATCAAAATTGGTGACAACTGCCTCGAAAAGAAAACGACAACAAAATATTTGGGCCTTATAGTAGATTCTCAACTCTCATGGGATCTCCACATAAATCATGTAAAGGAGAAAATTACCCCCATAACTGGTGTGCTATATAGACTTCAAGGATTACTACCCATTCCGTTACTAACTGCAGTATATTACGCCATGGTACATTCACACATTTCCTATCTCTGCTGTATCTGGGGCTTTGCCTCGAAGAAATTGATTGCTGATCTGCAGGTGGTTCAAAACCGAGCCCTCAGAAATGTTTTTGGACTTCCATGGGACACTCATGTCAGGGACATCTACTCAGTTTCCGGTATCCTTCCAATCACGATCCTTCCTAAGTATGAAATCACCAGCACCATCCTACAAATTACTCAACAATCAACTCACACTAACGTCAAGCCACTTTACAATCAAGACATCCACAACCACAATACTCGAAATAACAATAAAATCCGCATTCCTCAAACACACACTACAAAATATGGAATAAAATCTTTAAACTACATTGCCTACACACTTTATAATTCGCTTCCAGATATGTACAAAACCATCCAGAAAAATAAAAAATCCCAAAATGATGGTATAAAGGAATACTTTTTAAGGATTTTAAAAATGAAAATCAGTAAATCCATATTTGTATATTTTGTTGTTCCTTTATATGTTTTCTCTTGTGTGTTGTTCTATTTAACTTGGCCTTATAAAATTATTTCTGTCTGTATGTGAAACTTCTATTTTTGATATTTTGCTGTCAATGTAAAATTGTATGTACTATCTCCTACTTATGTATTGTAAATTCCTCCTGTCCTAAAATGAGTTTTGAAACTCATCGGGATTGCTTTAGCAAGAAATAAATATATAAAAAAAAAAAAAAAATAATAATGGTTAGGATTTTAATGACAACTGATTTATTTTACGTTGGACGGCTTTTTCATCAATGTATCATTCAATTCCCGTACGTTTTCGTCAGCTTCCGATAGTTTTCAAATAAACTTGGTGAAATTTGTTTTTTGTATTAACAGTCCATTCTCTGACAAATTACTTGAAAGAGAGATTAAGATAAACCTAGAATTATGTGTAATTTACAAAAATAAGAATATTTTAACAGGCAATAAACGAAATGAAGTCACACACTGTTAACTGAAACGATTATTTTATCAAGAATAAAAATAATAAATATATTAATCTAAAGCAACACTGAAAACAATTTACATTCTTAACCCTAGAATAGAAACGAGGAGTAAAATTTATTCTGTCCAACTTTAAACTAAGTGCCGCCTGATTGCGTTAGCTTTCTTCAATATGTGTTTTCCTCGGCCAATGCGTTTGTCTTTAGAGGAGCGGGTTTCGCCTTTTTCTCGTAAGCAAGCTTCATTTTTTTTTTACTGATGAAATTTTATCTCATTGTATGGTGGGGCCTATTGAGTGAAATCTACTGATAGCTTCTCAGACGCAACAAACGAGTGAATTATGCAAATTTTTGATCAATTTAAGCAATAAATATGTTTATGACGACTGATTGCAATATTTATCACCTAAACGACAAAGATCAATCGACAAGATAGACAAGAGAGGAGAAAAACGACTAGTTTAAAATGAGAATAAAATAATGAGCTAAGGAAGAACGCTTCCATTGTAGAGTTAAATTAAATGCTGCTAGTAGAACTCACGTTTGGTACTAAAATCTGATGCAATTCTTTACACACCTTTTCATACGCCTAAAAAATCAATCATCAAGTCAATAAAAATGTTTCAGAATGTCGGATTTCCGTCGTTTTGTTTCATGACATGACGCAGTAATTTTATTTATCCTCTAATTCTACTCGGAAAACATTTAAAAATTTGGGTCTTGAGCTCCACAAAATAAATACGCCATTTGAGTTTTTTTTGCCTAATTCAAGACGAGTGACGAAGCACTCTCAACATGATTGTGACCCGTACAAGTAGTAATATATTGTAGGATAGGTGCGATGAAAGACTTCCTTCAAATAATATCCAGTTTATAAGGAGAAAAAAGTCCAATAAATTCACGGGTGAATTTGGTGAGACATACGCACGGTTAGAGAATGCCGTGAAAACGGTCGCCGGTCGGTAACAATAAAATACATAATAGAATACTCGGAACTCCCGAATATGCACGTTTTTAGATAATGAATCAATACGTATCAAATGGCATATTTCAAATATAAAATAGTAAATGAGATACTTACCCTTCCCATGCAGCTGCTGGCGGTTGTCCGCGCCCTTGAGGCTCTCGGCCGTGTGCACGAGCTCGTCCAATTGGGGTTTCTTTTGTTCTAACTCCCGCAGAACGTTCTGGAACAAAAGGGGTTTAATTACTTCTCGAGAAAGACACATAATGCAAGAGGGAATTTTGTTCCAATCTATTTATTTTATTTTCGTACCAGTCGATGCATTGTTCTTGCCTGTATGAAGAATGGTTTTACGGTGTCTTGTTCAAACAAGATGTTGACAAATTAAATGTAAAGAAACTTCAATAAACACTTGGAATTGATCGATAAGTCGATAATGATGCCCTACCATGAATTATACATAGATTTACATGGCTTTCGGCGTCACCCGGTGTTACCCGAGTTCAGCAGACTTGTATCGAAAGCTTTTATCAAACGCACACCAGATTAAGGAACTCCAATAAAAATAAAAATAAACATTTAGACCAACAAATGCTAATTCTGAATACATAAGTTTTATTTTTTCATAATTATATGTAGAATTTATAAACCGTTATTTAAAAATTAATAAAACACCGTCTCATCAAAACGCCCCGTTTGGTTGGGATCGCTGGACTGACATCGCACGGAGGTTCGCGCGTAAATTCATTCTGAGCAAGTTCATTCCATGCGACGGCACGCACCCCCCGCCTCTTACCGCTCGGATTCCAGCCATTTTGGAGGGTTTTAAAAAATTCAAACAAATTAATTTAACTATGAAATCTAACTAAAAAAAACAGGTCTCAAAGTAAGATACTTAAACTCTATTATTTGAAAGAATACTCTAAGGATTAATGCTGCGATGTGTCTCTGTGAAGTAACCATAACGCCGTTTCCCCGCAGGGGTAGGCAGAGAGGACGGACCGCCAAACAACTCGATCTTGGCATGCACTTCTTGCTTCATTCACTTTCATACAGCGTCTCATACATTCTCTACTGTTATTCCGACTTCTGACATGGCCCGAATCAAGTATTTGATTCACTTGATCCTGTAATAAGTATAACTATATAATGTACCAGTGATGTGTCGCTATTACAAATGCAAATTATGTGTTGTTAATGTACTGTAAATTTTAATTATGTATCTTAAAAACCATACTGCAGGTTCTGCATGTGAATCCACAATGAGTTTCTTAACTCTTGGGAATACAATGCATAATGTATTGTATACTTTTTAATAAATAAATAAAATTTTAACTTTTTTTAGTACATAAGTTAGAGGGAAAACTTTGATAATTCGTTTTTTTTTAATTGGGCTGTATTTCCTTATTGTAATATAAATATTTATTAATTAAAATTTCTATGGTGAAAATGGCGCTGAGATTAGAGAATAGTTAAAATGATCTTAATATTCGAATCAGAAAAAAATATGTGCAAGTTTCATGACACCAGAGGTGAACTTTTTCAGAGAGAAGACGAATTTTTTTTTTTTTTTTTATATGTCTACCGCACAAGAGTCCCTAACTGCTCCCAACCGTCTGGAGCCAGTGAGACTATGGCATTCCCAATTGGGGAACGTTGTGAGGCTGAAGGGATTGGGGAGGGGAAGGAGAAGGGGAAGGTGGGGAAATACCTGGCTATTCAGATCTGGTCACCAAACACGGCTATAAGCCATTTCAAGCAACGTTTCAATTCTGAATGGTGGTCTTTCACCAGGGCGATACTGAGAGTATCTTCCACTCTGGAACGTGCGCAAATATACTATATATTATTTTTAAATGAATTAATTGTGAAACAACACAAATTAATTAAATAAAAATTACTTGCGCACGCCGGGATTTGAACCCGCGACCTTCGGATTCGTAGTCGAGAGCCTTACCCCTCGACCATGGAGGCCGTCAAATAGAATAGATTTTATGAATCATAATAAATTCAAATGCATTCTATTTTGGGTTGATTGATGCTGAAGTCTGTTATTATAAGCATACCTACATACCTACATACCTACATACTTACATACCTACATACCTACATACTTACATACCTACATACCTACATACCTACATACCTACATACCTACATACCTACATACCTACATACCTACATACCTACATACCTACATACCTACATACCTACATACCTACATACCTACATACCTACATACCTACATACCTACATACCTACATACCTACATACCTACATACTTACATACCTACATACCTACATACTTACATACCTACATACCTACATACCTACATACCTACATACCTACATACCTACATACCTACATACCTACATACCTACATACCTACATACCTACATACCTACATACCTACATACCTACATACCTACATACCTACATACCTACATACCTACATACATACAGACATAGCAAATGTTAGTTTTTATTCTACGAAAGTAATAAGACAGACAAACATTTTTCCGAAGAACTTCGTGAATCTTCCTTTGTGAATAAGTATGTATGTATTTATACCGGGGATATGAAATCAATCCGATTATTTTATCGCAAAAATTAATCTACCTGTAAAATAGTCTCTTGAATATACTGCTTGTGGCCTCGCAAGTCTACCTCGCATACCTGGGACATATCCTTACAGAAGACATGAACGATATGGAACATATCCTTACAGAAGACATGAACGATATGGAACGACAAAGAAGAGCTATTAATATACCCACCGGAATACTCTCGGCGGGTATATTAAGGCGATTCTACTACTGTAGCGACGATGCCAGGAATCTTTTTTTTAAGGCATACTACACTGCTCTGTGCACATCTGAGTTGTGGTCGCAATACTCAGCAGCGCAATGGGGCAAGCTGAGGGTGTGCTACAAGAACGCATAAAGGCAACTTCCAAGGTTCTGCAGTGCCTCTACGATGTTCACTCAAGGGAGGGTCCACTCATTCCCCGCCTTACTTCGCCACCGACTAGCTAGCTTCTGGGGCAGGACACGGAAGTCAACCAAGGCCATTGTCGTAGCTGCATCCGAGTGGCTCAGCGCTCTACTCAATGAGCGGTGGATGCAGATGATGCGACTACCACCCTAAAAGACGATCCCTTAAAATAAATTTATTTAATTTATTCTATGTTCCTATCATCTAAGTTTTTCATTTTATTTCTTTTATTTTGATGTTATTATCATTTTGTAATAATTTAAAAAAAATCATTTTCTCTTCATAAATTTTAATATTATTATTTAACCTTTTTTTATTATGTTAATTTATGTATTTATATTTGTACATATTTCATGTAATATGGCAGACTGGGTTGCTCTACCCACCCAGTCGTGCTGGATTAAAAATTAAATAAATACATCATTCTGAATTCATTAAAAATTCAATAACTTATTTTTAGTCCGGAAAACAGTCATTCCAGAAAACGAACAATGTTGTAATGCTGTCATAAAGGCCTTTTCATTCTCAAGGATATCCATTCAAAACGTGGATATTGGACCAGCATTGATCTGAATAAAATAAACGATAACGACTTTATAATGGACTTGGTATTCAAACGCGCTTAAGGAGATTTTAGTCGATTTTACGACTTTTGTCAAAGAAAAGAAATCTCCCAGATATGGATGATTGATTTTGCACTGAGACGAAAGCAAAAAAAGTCACAAAATTGCTTTAGATTACAAATAATTTTTGGTTTTATACTAAAAATGCCACATTTAAAAAATTTTAAACGATTTTTTTTTCATATACTATACGCAATAATACCAAAACATAGTTAAAGTAATATATATTAAATTTTAATGTAAACAAATTTAATAATGTTATTATTAAGTTCTGCAAGTATTTTTAGTTTTTATTATTGTGACAGCTATTTCGGGGTTTCAATAATTAATAGTTATGTAAGATTTTAAAAATTTTACATGAATGCATTTAAGAGCCGGCACCCAAATATACAAAATTTGCAGATTGCTAACCCAAGAAATACTACGAACTTATAAAACCACAATTTAAAATATTCACGAGTAGCAGACTAACTTAGATGAACATTTTAGATATTATAATATAACAATTTAGAATCTAAATGTGTAAATAATCAAATATAGAGTAGGCGCAAATAACAACAGAGCAAGAGAATATTGTATGACATTATATACATGGTTTGTCACTGGATACTAAGGGCATTGAATAACAAGGAGGAGAAAACCGCAACTAAATAAGCCATGGAGGATCAAAAGAAAAAATGTCCTGAAATTCTATTTCTACATACATGAAGTTAAGTTTAAAGTTACAGTATGTACTTCATATATAACTTACAAGCTTACAATTTAAAGACTTTTTTCATTGGAAACCTTAGATATTTTCCCAACTACCCGTACAAAATTTGTATATAAATCATTTGTAGTATTTTTTACGTTATTAGATTACAAAATGTGTATTTTTTAGTGCCGGCTTTAATGCATCCTCTCTCTTGTGAGGCGTAAACTTAAATTTGATTTGCTTCACGTACATGCATGTATTTAAATCGATTTCTTCTCGATTAGCTGTAAGATACATGAAAATCCTTTAAGCTACACCCTTTGTACAGGAGTTTTCTATATTACGCATTACAAAAAGATTTGGAATTTTATACATCATTATAGTTAAGAATTCTCAAATAATTGGGTAGAGAATAAGAGGGTTAACGTCCCATCGCTTTAACCCTTTCTGACCCGGAGTAATTTAAAAAATACACGAACTTTGAGAATTATTTACAAAGTAAGTACTAATCCTATTCATTTGCGGCTTTTTTAAAAATGATTTAGTGATCTTTCCCTAGCAACACCATTTTTTTCGTTGGGTTGGATGCGCTGCGTACACACTTTATATCATAAACAAAAACCGATTTTCGCTCCTTTTGGAATTCTGTGATTCGACTTCTCTACTACCGTAAAACACACAATGTATTTATTATTATTCCATATGTTTTATTATTTTTTTTAAAGAGTAATGTACGTTCTTACATATTACAAGCAAATTCTAAACAAAAAGTATATGTGATATATGTTTTTATCGTCCCAAAGTTTTTCAATGTATATGTAAATAAAAATAGTTCATAAGGTAATAAAAATGTTCCATTTGTTTACATACTAATTAATTATTTACTAGTCAGAGCCACAGTCATTTTAAAATGACCATGAATATTTCCTAAACAAAAAGTAAAAAAAAAATAATTTAAATATACAAAAAATTTGCTAATAATTCCACTACACACAATCCAAAGTTAATTTTTTTTTTCAAGAAATTAAATTGGATGAGAAAGGGTTAATAACGTACCATAGTTTACCTAATCTATGCAGGTAAGTATAAAGCCAAAATGGAAATCCGAGGTAATAAAGACGTTTGCAAGCAAATTTTATTAACCATCAGGCAGATAATTAGTATTTATTTATGATAAATAAAACACTTTCTAATTCACGTTATGTATGAATAATGCAATATATTGCGAGCCACTAAAATAAGAGCGTTTTCGTGTTGTGGTGGTCGAACATTTTACAAAAAAAAATATGAATAACAGTTGAATAAAAAGAGAACGAGAAACACGGGGAAACTTATATAAGTATTAGTAGTATTTAATTGTTACGCCCGTTCAACATCCTGGTCACCAGATCTGGATGTTGAACGAATGCACACGTTCCAGGGTCCGAGCTGCCGAAATGAGATTTTTTAGAGAAGTTACAGGAGTCACAAAATGGGATCGAATAAGACGCTCGGTGATCCGGGGGGTGCTAAACATCGTACCGCTGTTACTCTTCAGAGAAAAGTCGCAACTGAGGTGGTTTGAGCACGTGTTAAGAATTCCAGAAGGTCGAATTCCGATGAAAATTCTGAGTGCTATTGCAGAGGGAAGACGTCCAGTGGGCCACCCAGAGACAGGTGGGAGAAGTAACTCCAGAAGCTGTGCGGGAAGAAGCTGGACCTACTACAGACTGATGCCGTGGACGTAGCACAGGACAGGGACGCCTGGAGGCGCCTTGTCGACCCCCGATCCGGGTAGGACAAGGGTAATAAGATGAATGTGTGTATTTAATTATTATCAGGACAGGTTGGAAAAAATATTGTACATGTGCGTTCCATAAGCTGCCCAGTTGTTGGTGTTTGGGTGTTCTGATATACTCGTATATAATATTATAGAGCAATATCTCCCCCTCTCCAAGGGTAATGGAGCTATTTTTTTGCTTCACATAAGGAGGAAGGGAACGTCGGAGAGGGATTATTTATTAATTGGAAATAGTGATAATATTATTACGCGATACGATAAACAGTGTTTTTAAACAGAAAAAAACTTTTTTTATGTATTTTAAAAATTTACATGTGCTCAGCATTTATCAAAATCAAATCAAAAATGTGATTTTAAATATAAAAAAATATTTTAAAAGGGGGAGAAAAATATTTGTAATCCTTTCCAAGTTTTTTTAAACCAATTTAACCAAAGTTTTGTAATCGACATATAAAGAAACATTAGGGTTAGTAGGTTAGTAGGTATACTAGAAAAAATTAAATTACACCTTATCCTTGTTTTCGAACAGTACTTTTCAGCAATTTAAAGAAAAACCTTCAAAAAATTTTAGAGGATATTCAGTATTTCAAAATATTTAGTAAAACATACGTAAGGCGGTCAGAAAAAGGTGATGTTTCTGATTTGATTTTGATAAATGCTAAGCCTATGTAAATTAAAAAAAAATACGGAATAAATACTTTTTCTTTAAAAGCATTATGTTTATAGTATTGCGTAATAATATTATCAAAATTTAGAATTAATAAATAATCCCTCTCCCCCTTACACAACATTACTTGCATTATGAACCATGGGGCTTCGAATGTCAGTTTCACAATTTAAGGCAAAAATCGAAATATCGTTTGAACAATACTTTTCAATTATAAAATTGAAAAAATTATATAGAGAAGAGCATAGCATAATTACTACTTTTAAATTAACGTTTAAAATCGAAGGCTGATGCAGATCATGTCCGTATATTTTTTTTATGAACACCACAAAAGACTCCCAACTGTGAAGCGCCAGTAAGACCATGATATCTTCAATTGGGGTACATTGTGGAGCTGAATGTATGGGGGGGGGGAAGCAGGTGGGAAAGAGTAAGGTGGGGAAGTACCTAGATATTCAGATCTAGGCGAATCAAGCCGTTTCAGTTCTTAATGGTAGTCTTTCACCAGGGAGATACTGAGAGAATCTTCCACTCTGAATTTGATTATACCAAATAATCGAGAAACCGTGAAAATCACAGTACCTATTCAGTCTGCAATTGCAGGCGTCGAGTGTCGCATTGTTTACGTACTTAATTGGGAGTTGAGATTGAGTTACAACTCGGGACCGAAGCTGGGGAATTGCCGTGATTGTTTACTCGGAGACCAGGATGCTGCAACGCAGGAAATAACGAAATACCACTACCAGTGGCGTGCATTGGTGTATGGCCATAAATCATTTACGACCGCTAGAACGCATTCCGGCGGAACCGCTCATGCGGTGATCTTCTCGCGTATGTGACGCATGTTTGGGGGCGGTGCCTGGAACATTATGGTGAGATTCAAACGGTCTCATTGGACATTTCTAAGGCCCTTGACCGGGTTTGGCACCGAGGACTTGTCAACAAACTAACTGCCTTCTTACGGAATAAGTTGATATGTGTATGTTAAAAAAGTGGTGAATACAAAGTAATTTTTCATTCATTTATTAATAATGACCCCACCAAGTGAATACTAATCGTTTAAAGAGTATATTATGCTTTACGCCACTCTCATTTGGAATATGGAATAATGGGATGGGGCTCAGCTGCATCAAATGACATAAAACCACTAAATACAACTCAGAAATGCATCATAAAGACCATTTTAAAGGTTCTTATAAGGACGTGAACGACGAAAATCAAACAAAAAAACTTTGCCAAAAATATTCTGGTTCATCATCTCAAAAAGGACAAAATGGCTATCACTCCTCATAATCCTAATACCAGAACAACGAAATTAGACAAGCTACACATACTTAAATGTAATACTACTTTTGGATATAGAAGCTCTGAATTTTTAGCTGTGAAATTATACAACAAACTTAGTATCAAACAAACAAAAAACTGGCTTAAGGAATTAACAGAAGAAGAACTGACTAGCATTCTTAAAGCAATACCCTACCAAACCTCGAAGTTGAAATATAGAAGTAGCTGAAACTCCCGTATTCAAAACATAGTTCGCCTCAGCACAGGATCTCCAAGCAAGAAGGACTATGAAAAAAATTGTATAATATTTATTATTTTTTTATGTTTTTATCTTACCTTAAAATGTCAAAATTATTTAGAAATTAATAATAAATGTAATAAAATTTGACATAAGCATAAGATTTTTTCAAATCGCATGAAATGCCAAGCGTTTTTAGAAACAATCGAAAGGTGCATGTGCCTCTTATAAGCTTTCTACAATAAGCAAGGCAAATAATAAGTAAAATAAAGGAAATGCGAAAAATAATTAAACATAATTGCCTTTCTTGGGCTCCATCGTAGATCTTATCTCGTATTAGAGATACGTGGAAGGGGTTGTACGAAATGTTAGATAAGGTTCATAAATACACCCTAATTTAAATTAACATCATTAACAAGTCAAGATAACAGGTCGGCATTACACCAGGCCACCGGGGCACATTAAGTAGAGCCTGATGTTTTTACTGGTAGAGGATATTTTCTAATACGAAAGATGTCAATTGTCTGTGGACCTATACGTAGCAACCAGGCACGTGTGCACTATAGTGTCAATTATAACCCGACCTGGACGATAATAAATTGCAGTTATGAAACAAGTTCCATGTCACACTGCCATGTATCAGAGTTGGGATCAGAACTTCTTTGTGGGCTGCTGCCGCGTTTCTTTAACAAGTTTTAATCAGTAACTAAACTAATATAATCAATAATTCATCATAATACTAGAGCAAAGCAACTATACAAGCTAAATGGAAGTGTAATACTACTTTTGGACAAAGAAGCTCTGAATTTTTAACGGTAAAATTATGTAACAAACTCCCACTTCTTTGATATATATCTATTTTCTATATTTGTATCTTACCATAAAGTATTATTTGTATTATAAATCACAGTATGGAATGAAATCAAATCGTAAATTTGGATTGATGGGAAAAAACTAAAAGACCAAAGATTAAAAATCTCCCGGCTGCGGAAAACGCTGCAGCTCTGCATTAAAATCTGTAAATCCTGACAAAACCACCCAGTATTTTCCACAAAGCGAATTATAAAGTTTGATAGTTTTAGTTGTAAAATATTCACCGGGGATTTAGTCTAACATGTTACTCAACATACACAAGAGTTAAAACGAATATAATAGTAATCAAATTAATGCTAGCTACGAGTACTTAAGTTTTCTGAACATATCTTCATTTTAACAGTGACTCCAGCGCAGTACGCAGTGGCAACATCTCTTTAATTGTGCACAATGGCTCCAGTGTGGCAATAGCACGAGTAAATGTTCATAAACCACTGGAGGAACGTACTACTACTCTTCTAGCGAGCAGTGAGCAGCTAGCCGCAAGCAACACCTAGACCCTAGGCAGGTGGAGTGACCCCAATGAGAAGGAACGAGCTTTTCGAAAACGGCGCTGCAAGGCCCTGATTTATATATTTATTTTATTACAGTAATCCCACACAGGAGGCCCTCATAGAAATAATTTCCGTCTTCGGGGATACTGTGTGGAGGGTCTTTTAGAAGATAAAAAGGAGTAAATGTTGTAGGGTGGAGGAAACACAAAGGCCGGCAGATCATTCCACAGCCGAGCTGTTGAACACAAGAACGATTCATAGAAGCGACCCGTTCTCATGTAACAAATGTCAGCCGTATGCAAATGTTTAGCGTGCGTTTGGCGTGTTTCCCGACTATGTACCGGTCCGAAGGGATCAATGGCGTTAGTTCCTCAGAGCATCTTCCATTAAAATATCGGTAGAACAAGGACAGCATTCCCACCTGACGTCTGTGCTCCAAAAATCAGATTTACGCTGAAACAATCCTCACTAATCTTCATTCAAACAAAATTAAATACTATGAAAAAAGATTAAACACTTATATCACTAGAAATGCCAACAAAGATTTACTCCAAATTCCTGTAAATCATATTACTTTTGGGCAACGGAATTTTAGGTACTTTGCGACAAGAATTTACAACAATCTTCTGGTTAGCATAAAAAAACCTGATACGCAAAAAATATTCAAACACAATGTAAAAAAAGGGATTAAAAGTAATGATAGGGCATTTACCGATGCACTCACCTAAATCCGAAATTATTGATTTAACGATTTACGAAGCATATCTTAATATAAGTATATATTCATAGGTATTTTAAAACTATAAAATAATTTGCAAAATTACTGCCTCAACACATGCTAGCCTAGTGAGGCAGGTTATGTGAAGCTTCAACTATAACTGTTATTATATTATTTTCTATTTTACTTTATAAACCACTGTACATTTACATTATAATATTATACGTGTCTTTTAGTTATAGTTAAATTTAATTACAATAAAGATATTATTATTTTATAATTATATAAAATAAAATGTATATATTCAGAATTGGCGTTTGTTGATATACGTGAATATATTTTTATTTAAGCCATAATATTTTTCACTGGAGTTCCTTATTGTAAATAATCAAGAATGTTGTTGTATACAATTATTATAAACTAAAAGTTACCAGTATTGACATAAAAAAAGGTTTACAAATAGGTTTCGAAAAATAGAATAATCTAGCAAAAATAATATGATTAAAAATTCGAGTACGTCCGTTAAATGAGAGAGAAGTAACAATAGAGACAGAAATGGAACAGGGAGGGGGTGAAAGAATACACAAGGGTTGACAGGGGAGGTTTTAAACTAACGTCCGTTAACTAGCTTGATTTAAACTTTTAAACCCGGATAAAATGGCGCATATAAAGGAGATTACATTTGTGATCTTATTTAAATGTACTTCTCATACGGCTTTGACGATATATAGAAATAGACATGGTACAGGAGATCAAATCTCGGATTTATCAAAAACCTTGATACTACGTTGTTGTTACTACTAAAACATATTCACACATAAAAATTGTCTAATAAAATGTTGTTTAAACTATTATTGCCATGAAATATTTTAAAAAAATCTCTTAAAATGGGTAAAGAAACTTTAGAAACACCTACCTACACCAAAACCTGAATTGCCAGAAGTGCAAACATAATAAACATACCCTGTAATTACTTAACACACGAATAATACTTCAAAGTAGACTTTCTAATAAGGTTCTCCAGTGAAAAATAAAATGGCTTTAAAAATATATATTCATATAGATCAGCAAACGCCGATTCTGAATATACAACTTTTATTATATATTATTATACGTAGAATGTATAAATCTTTATTTAAAAGTGAATAAAAAATCGTCTCATCGAAACACATTGTTATGTTGTTACCGTTGAATTTGGAAGATCTGACGTCACGTGAGCATTCTGTTTTTGGAATAGTATGGACATTTTTATTTTTCGTTTTTGTTTTGCATTTTAAATGCGTATTTTTTGTTGTGAAATTTAAACTTAATTTGGTTAAAGGTTAAATTTTTGTTGAACATATATAAAACAAAACTATTATTAATAGAAGAATTTAGAGTATTCATGAGCAAAGCAATTATCAATCCGGATATTACGATAATGTTAATGCTCAATACTATTATTATTCTTCGAGTTAAAGTTTCTAAAGACATACATAATTTTCTTTCTTATGTTTATTTATGGTTTACTACGAATAGAATATAAAATTATGTTCGGTAAAGCTCACCCTTGTTATGACATTTGATATTCTAACCTCAAAACTGATCAAAACCGACCGGCCATATAAACAAATAGATTTGGAGCGTTTTGGCGGGCTTCGAAAAATTATTTTTAATATGAAAACTAATAAATATGGTGGTATTTAAGTTTGAATGTCATTATTCATACATTTTTTGAAATGGACTGGAATTATTTATTATTATTATAAACATATCCGATATTATATTATTAAATGGAGTCCGCAAGACCGTAGACAGTTTATATCTTCACATGGCTTTACCGTTCCCCTATAGCTCCTGCATCGCTGCTTACCCTCTCTCGAGGAATATAATAACGCAAACAAATTATAGGAAAAAAACAAAAACATTCATGAATAAAACGCATTCCCTTTGAGTCGTACACGTTCTAAACATCGAGACAACGAAACTTTAACATGGTAGACTTTATTAAGCGAAGCGTGTAAAGAAAATCAACACTATTCGAAAATTTCCTTTTAACTCTAAGGATATAATGGACTTGTCTTTGAAGCCGGTACACGAGGAAGATATATGTTATAATGTACATAGGAGTCAATTTTACGCTCCTTGGGTCGACATTAAAGAAAAGAATTGGAGCAAACAAGTAATGTTCCACGAGGTAAGCTTTATGTATTCGTAAAGAGCTCGGGTATTTCATTTATCACTGTGAGCTTTTATTTCGTTGCGAAGAAAGGGGGCGCAGATAACCATTCCTATGAACTAGTTAACTTTTACATCATTCAGATTACAAATATTAAATATTTTATGTTTCGTTCTTTCAAATAAGGCCCACATATCTAAAATAACAAGTCTTTTTACATGGTGTATCGATGACGTCAGAATTGATAGACTTGTCCTAGTACGATTTAGACGGCTGGAGGCAAACATCACGTGACACCCATTTGCCACCATCTTAGTTCTATGCCGCCCACGTTTGTTTCGCGTGATTTTGAATGCGGTAAGAAAATTTCAAAACATTTATAAAAACGCTTAAAAAAATATTCAGTTATTGTAAACAAGCCGAACTTTAAAACTTAGTTGCTGTTTTACTTAAATTGACGGCACGCTTACCTTGCCCCCGGCCTTCTTACTTCGACTTCTTCCCCTGCGTATTAAGACATCTCTAATTATTATTTGCCCTGTGTGGCGTATACTTTATACAAATACATTAGTCGTTACTACCTACCTTCCCCAAGTATCATCACTCTTTTTTATGTTTCTTCATATTCATAATAATAATAATTTTTAATCATTGAGAAGATAATATTAACACATCCTAAATGAACCACGAAACCGAAAAAACAACAGAAATTAAAAAAATTTCAGTCGCATCTGGGACTCGAACCCAGGACCTCTACCTATCCGGGGTAACCGCTTAACCAACTTAGCTAAAGAGACCAGTTCAATTTACGCCATCTACACCGATATCATACTTCAAGTTCAAGACTTGTTAATATTATCCTCCATTTTTAAATCCCATATTGTTGGCTGCTATCTTTATGATGATTTGCAATTGCAATCGGAATAGAGTCTCGGATATACCTACCCGATTTTTATTCATAATCTTTTAATTTTCTGTTGTTTGTTCGGTTTCGTGGTTCATTTGGGATGTGTTAATATTATCTTCTTCAATGATTAAATATTACAATGAGGTTTACAAACTTCAATAAGTTATAAAAAATAAATTGAATAATAATAATGTTTAATTATTTTTTTGTAACAAAATAACAAATAATGATATTAATTACATTATATTAAATTTATGTGTTTGATGAAAAAAATTAAATAATTGTAATGTGAGGCGTTTTAAGTGTAGTTGAGTTGAGTGGTTTCGGTGTTAGTCTGTATATGGTATATATATATAATATATTTTCTGTTTGAGATCTCCCTATGTAAAGTATTCGGTGTTTTAGTTCATAATTTATTATGACTGTTGTAATTTTTGAAGGATAATGGGATTTTGTTATTCAGTTTAGTACCATAGTGTGAGAAGTTTTTTTGTCTAAATGTTGTGTTTGTGGTTCCTTGTTGTATGTGGTTTTGACTGTTAGCTCTAGTGTTTCTAATATTTGTGATTGTTGCTATTTCTTGTTTTTTGTATTTATAGATGTAAAGTAGTATTGTTTTAGAGTATAATTGTTTTATTGACATAACGTTAAGTTTGTTAAAGATTTTTTCAGTTAGTTCTTACTTTATGATAGAAAAATGTGGAAAACATAATATGAAGTGAAATAAATAAATGCAATACCAGACTTTCTTTCCGCTTCGATGTATGATCCACTTGGCGACAAGAAGAGTTATAATTACATTAATCTCTGTCTCTTTCATATCTGCATACTAGAATAAACACAGCGAAAGGAATTGTACACAGTTGAATCAGACTAAAGCTGACTTACGAATAGTCAAATTTAAAAGCTTATTTTGGAAACTTTTGAATGAAACGATTACGCTGATTCCCCCTGAAATACCGGGAAAACAGACACGCCATTCCACCCCCCGTACAAGTTTCAACCATTGTAATTCGTTCGTTAAGACTGTAAACACTTCAACTAAAGTCGTAATTTCTTTCAACCTCGCGAGAAAGCCAACCAGCATGTTATTTAATTATACAGAAAACCTGGTCATTCAAAAAACAGCCTGTAAATCGATACATTTTTTGGACATTTTGTTAACAGAAAGACGCGCTCGAAATTATTAATAATTACTATTTTTTTAAGTTCGTTCTAACAGTTCATTTTCATCATATTAAATCTGTACAACATCGCTTCTTACGTGGAATTGTATGGCGATTAGGGTGTGTAAGAGGCGATTACTACTATGTTGATTTAGAACAAACCATAAACATTTCGACGTTAGAAAAGCGTAGGAAAAGCTTTGATCTTATTTGCATTTTTTAAATAATTAATTGTATTATTGACTCACCTTCTTTGTTGCAACTCATTCACTTCGACATTCTCAGTCGTAGACTAAAAAATAATGAATTGCTTTTCCGCAATAAACACTCTACTAATTATGGGTACCAATTCTCTACTGTCCAGAATCACGGGACTTGTTAACTCAAGTCAGGAATAAACACTCTACTAACTATGGGTACCAATTCTCTACTGTCCAGAATCACGAGACTTGTTAACTCAAGTCAGGAATAAACACTCTACTAACTATGGGTACCAATTCTCTACTGTCCAGAATCACGGGACTTGTTAACTCAAGTCAGGAATAAACACTCTACTAACTATGGGGACCAATTCTCTACTGTCCAGAATCACGAGACTTGTTAACTCAAGTCAGGACCTTGAAATTTTTGGTATCAGTCTGAATGATTTTTGTCGGGCTTTACGAAATTAGAACTCGAAGATTATCATTTAGAATGTCTAAAATCATGGACCCTTCCAAAACTTTGTTCAGGATTTGACTTGAATGTTATCTCAAATGTATACTTTAGTCCCCCTGTGTCGCTGCATCATGTTTGCATTATGTTCATGCTGTTCTTTTTATGTAGTTCTTGTTTATTTCATTTCGTGCTATGTATTCTGTGTAATTGGACATTGATCCGTAAATAAAATAAAAAAGTAATAGTAATAATTCGCAGAGTTTAAAAGTAATTCAAACTCGTCCAAAACCTAAAAGGGTTAGTTGTAAAACCAATTATCATTAACCTTTAACTGTGTGTCAACTGTAATTTGTCCCATTTCGCAGAACGTCCTTTATTTTAAAGGAGTTAGGTCGAACGCAGACAGTTTTTATGTGGTAACGAGGTCCTTTCTGTTCGTATCCCTCTAAACGATAGTATTTTCTAAATCCCCGAAGATCTGGCGTCCGAAATTTGGTTTGTTGGTTTCTCAGGAGCATAAATAAAATAAAATTTGATTGAACTTTGTGACTATGGCGGTGTATCTTTATTCTCAGATCATATCAGATAGATAGCTTTATTCGTTCCTTCGAAGGAGTTCCTTGTTCTAGGTCGTGCATCAAACTAGTGGGGTCATCAATAATCTAGTCCCTCTACTGAAACTTGATAGAACTGACAAGTAACATGAAATACACGCAATAAAGTTAACTCCTTTGGTCATTCCGTGACTTATTCGTTTGCCTTTAGACACTTCAGGCGAATACTCTCTGCCTGTAGTTTATTTATTTTGTGTATTATTTTGGTATTTAATTTATTCGATGGTTTCTTTAAAAAATAATGACTTACCTAGCTGACAGGTAATTTTCGATAAAATCAATACTTGTATATGTTGATGTTATGTTTTATAACATGATTGAAAAACTAGGGAAATTAAACTGGATAAAGAAGAGTGTCTAAGGCGATATTTGTTTGTTTGTTTGTGTTGTGTACAAATGTACAGTTTTATTCGGAGCTTGATAAATTTAGCAGACTTGACCTTCAAAACCTCGATCCCCTTTTCCTACCCTTTAAAGCAGAATTTTGGTACTTTTTTATGAAAATTTTCATACTTGACGTTCATAGTAAGAGAAAAACTACCGGGTAGGGGTATGGAGAGGGTTTGGGGTAGGGGTAGGGGTAGGGTTAGGGGTAGAGGTAGGGGTAATACATCAGAACCTCTAAACTTTCCTTCAAACCACTCCAACCAAATTGCCATCTCAACACAGATGTTTCTCACCTAGCGAGATGGAGAATACGTCAGCACCAATGATAAATGTTTATACATGTTCGTATTTAAATAAATAAAAAAATCAAAACCACGGGCAACGCCAGGCACTTCAGATAGTATTCCATATTGTTGAAATAAGTGATACATAGTTATTATTAATTATTAAGGAATATAAACACCTAGAACGAAGGAGTGGTTGTTGCGAAAATATCGGTCTTTAAGTAAACAGTTTAAATAGAAACACACATTTTAAATGAATTAATAAAAACTATGAAAGGCATCATTTTTTTTAAAACTGCTTTAAGTTAAGTTGAACTGGATTCAACACCGGGCGGCCGAAAGTGGAACCGGAAGAACTTTCGTTTACACAGTATTCATAATAAGTGAAATATCGAACATGTGTCCGTGGATTATTATATTATATTCTTTGGATACAAAGCTAACAATTGCACGATAATTTATTTATATACATGTACCTAATTTGTCATAAAAAAGATTAAAAACCGAAGTTTGGAAATATCAAGGTAATTTATTTTATTTCTTCATATTTTCAGTTTTATATGAGTTAAACATCATTTGCGCATAGCGCACGAAAGTACAATTGAAAGTAAATTATCTTTAGTATTATGATGGCACTCGTCCAGAGTTCGACTAAGCATAAAAAATAATTGATCTATTATTTCCATAATCAACGAAAATACGAATTTTAGGCTAATAATTTGTCAAATGGAATAGGTGCTTTGTGAGGGGATTTAACTCTGTAACTAAGCATGTGCATTAGGGGAAAATTCACTTCAGCTTCCAATTCAGTACGAAAACCCTTAATTCTAACGATTTAATTAAGTTTGAATGTGATTTAAATCCAAATTAAACAGCTATTAATCTCACCGTAACATCGAACACTTATTATACACCGTGGCTTGAAAAATCTGATTCAAACATGACACGTTAAATTTCATGTTCTGGTTCGCATGACGTCAAGTTCAACAATACTACAGTTCTTTTACGATTCACACAAACAGGTAGCGCACATGCAGAAGGGGTGTGTCACCCGCCCTCCCTATGCGCCCCTGGTAGCCTTAACCACCCTGCAAGGGCGGGAAGGGCGGAAGGACGGGAAGGTCGGGATGGGGAGGAGGGGCAGAGGAGCTCAAGGGCTGCGAAGGGTTAAGCCAATTTAAAAGGACGACTTTTGGTTCCTTCGAGGATGTGATATCTTTTTGAATTTTTCCTTTCAATAAGCGTTGAATTGAAGTGATCCTCAGGATTGGGTTGTATTTCTGTATAAAAATAGGCTTAAATGTAAGGTGTATAGAAACTATGTACGAGTATATGCTCCACCTTGTTTTCATTCAAGGCCATTTTCAAACTTAAACGCCGAAACAGCTGTCACAATAATAAAAACTAAAATACTTGCAAAACTTAATAATAACATTATTACATTTGATTAACATTATTCTTTAAAAATTAAATGGAGTTAAACGAATCAAACACAAACACAATTAATACCTGATATTATTAAATACCCTTTCAAAGGTCCCTTTTTTGGTGAATACCACGTATTTTATGTTGAATGGTACCTACGCCGGTATACGGTACAGTTACAAGACGTAACGATGCTTGGATTCATTCCAAATATTCGAAGGCATTCATTGTTATATTACATTTGGACATTGGTATACCTACTCGTTACTACAACAAATATATATTTATTAAATTAACCTGGAACACAGCTATTTTTAGCATAATAAGAATGAGTGATTAAATAGAGCCAGTTCCAATGTCGCTGCAAGTTAGTCTTAAAGATTAAATAAAACAGTTTTGGTTCAAATAATTGCCAAGCTTGCTTTTATCTACCATCTTTAATTACTCAGATAAATAATTCCTCGAATTACGAAGAATTAAGATCTCAATAGTCCTTCGCACATCTATAATTCGTGTAAGGCAAATTGACAATTCCTCACTGAGGAGAGAAAGAGACGCGGGGAGAGGGAGAGGGAGAAGGAGAAGGACCTGGGGATGGTGGAAGGATGTGGGAGGATGTGGGGGCGTCAGGGGGGCGTTTCACTTTCCCCGCCGGGATCAATAAACGCGGGAAACAGCTGATCGGAGCGGAAAAGCGCCCCCTGTTCCTCGCCGGCCATTATTCCCATTATTTCTCCA
This sequence comes from Halesus radiatus, assembly GCA_022606495.2. Taxonomy (NCBI): domain Eukaryota; kingdom Metazoa; phylum Arthropoda; class Insecta; order Trichoptera; family Limnephilidae; genus Halesus; species Halesus radiatus. Next base: position 70,951 of record JAHDVE020010286.1, read on the forward strand.
TGAAAATAGCGAAAGAATAACAAAAGCTTCGAATCCCGGTCAGAATCTTGACAACCCCAAAAAAACACTCGAATGTATGACAATTAAAGCGGGTTAATTTATTTACAAACAAAAAAAAATTTGCTCAATGGAATAATCATTTCGCCATAAGCATTTGCAATTACAAAGGTTTGTTCTCATTGAGAATTATTAATAATTATTCTAAATATAAAGGTTTATAATGTATTCTGGGTATACGGAATAGAACGCATGAACGCATAAAGTGGAAGTGGAACACAGCGAGAGAGAAAACTCACTTAGACTCTGGAAAGACGATTGCACCGCGATACAGTTTCTTCTAGATAACTAATAATCTTTAACCCAGCAAAACCCCTATTTTTCATGAAATTTGGAGATAGGCGTATTCCATTTTAGTACACAAATATTTAAAAAGGATTTTACTACTTTATAGCCATTTTATGTCTGATTTTAGTCTTGAAAATTGTGGCACGTTCGAGACGTTTCTTTTTCAAAAACCAGAGAACATTACATCAACGAAATAACGATATCTTCTTGTGTATCCTTAGAAAAAAAACAGTAAATGTTTTATGTCAATAATGAGATAATTGTGGTCGCTGACGGATATGCAATGTTTTTTTTTTAATCTTAGCAACATAGGAATGCTTAAAATCTTTTTTAAATCGTATTATAATACATAAAATGACTTATACAAAAACAGTTCCAATGAATGATAAGAAGGAGGGATAAGGTTTTGGTGGAATGTTATTTAATCCAAGCCATTGAAGATATTTCTTCGTCCTTCGTGTCGGCGGTGCTGATGGAAGGTAAAGATTTAATCGAGAATGGTCCATTATTCGATGTTACCTTTAGAACTCTTCTCCTCTCCCCTCCCCCACTTCAGTATCACAACATTCCCTTTGGCTTCAGTCAGACACCGTCCAAGGGTCTTATTCTCAATTCGGAGAATGTTGTGATGCTGATGGAAGTCAAGATGGTAAAAAGAGAAAGATGAAGGTTGGTATCTTGACCAAACATATCTAAAGTCATTTCAAACATCGTTTTGACCCTGAGTCGCCTTACAATCATACTGAAAGCATCTTTCACTGTGGAACCGAATATATTGAAAATAAACATTTTTATATTTTCCGGATTTTCGATGCTTTAATAATTAAGAAACTTGAATGTTTTTAAAGAAGTGAGAAACCCGATTTGTTCCCTTCTGCACTGCAGTAAAGACAATATAAAATAAAACAATATTTTAAAATAAGATATATTATAATCTATTTAAGCGTTCTGACATTAAACTAGAACATATTATTAGCGTGTTACTAAAGGGGGTTGCGTTTTGGTTATAACACATTCAATAGATTATTCAATAAAATTATTCAATTACCATTTCAAAACATTTGAATGAGTATCGTCTATTTCTATATTACCTAGCCGAGTTGTAAACGCAGTCAGTGTCTAGCCTGAGCAAAGTGTGCGTTGTCAAATCGATCGACCGACAGTCGATACTTCATTCGTGTTTATAAGGCAGCTTCTTTGGAGTAGTAGTGAAGGATGACTTGAGACTTCGGATATGGAGGAGTCCATATAATATTACGTAGCCGAGTTGTAAACGCAGTCAGTGTCTAGCCTGAGCAAAGTGTGCGTTGTCAAATCGATCGACCGACAGTCGATACTTCATTCGTGTTTATAAGGCAGCTTCTTTGGAGTAATAGCGAAGGATGACTTGAGACTTCGGATATGGAGGAGTCCATATAATATTACGTAGCCGAGTTGTAAACGCAGTCAGTGTCTAGCCTGAGCAAAGTGTGCGCTGTCAAATCGATCGGCCGACAGTGGATACTTCATTCGTGTTTATAAGGCAGCTTCTTTGGAGTAATAGCGAAGGATGACTTGAGACTTCGGATATGGAGGAGTCCATATAATATTACGTAGCCGAGTTGTAAACGCAGTCAGTGTCTAGCCTGAGCAAAGTGTGCGCTGTCAAATCGATCGGCCGACAGTGGATACTTCATTCGTGTTTATAAGGCAGCTTCTTTGGAGTAGTAGTGAAGGATGTCTTGGGATACGGAAAAGTCCATACAATAGAACACAAAACAACCCTTTTGAATACATTCTATATATTGTGTTATTTAATTAGATGTCATAAATTTATTTATTTAATAATTCATAAATAAATAAATATTTATCAAATGTTCTCGATGCGAATTAAGACACAGCAATATCTTTCGAACGGCATCTGAACATTGTTCTAAAAGGAGATATGTTATTATGAAAAAAAGAGCGAGGGAGCGGGCTAATATAAATAACGTTGAAAAAGTATTCAATAAAACACGACATTTAGAATAAAGCAAAAATCTCTAGACTACTGACTTAAGTAGCATTTAAAGAACTGCTGTGAATTTTTTCATACCTATATAGCATGTTAAATAACGCGTGTTATTTATATTTTTTCTATCGAGGGAATTGCATATAATTATTTTCTCAAGTAGACATCTGAATAGAGATTATCTTAAAAAGTAATAAAAGTGCATAAACATTTTTCAAGGGCAGTTTGTAATATGTCGATAGAAATTCTAAATGCGGAGGCTAATGGTGAAATTTATTTAAATTTGTTCTATGGTTCAATACAATGTTGTAATCGCGATGAGACGCTCTTATAAAAATGTTACAATTATCAAGAAAAAAACATACTTTAACTCTAGCATCAGCTCTCAGCGTACTGAAAAAAAGTATCCCCTTCCCAAAAGAGTTATCTCTAGACAAGATATCCATTACGAAAAATAATTAAGTTAAAAAAAAATTATTGTTACCCACATTAAAATTTGCTTATTATTTTAGATTTCTTTACGTAAAAAATGTTTGCATGAATGATGTTACAACATGGATTATTTTCTAAAAAATTTCATAAATTCCACGTGAAGTTAATAAATCACCAGTACGGAACTAATATTTTACATTTACCATTCCCTTTATCTCCCTCCCTTTATATGGTATATACTCGTATATATCACACATAAATACGTAAATAATAATACACTACCTCATTCTTAGTTCAAGGCGATTTTTTTTAAATCCATTTCTCTTTCCTTAAACGTAAATTAAAGCGAAAATAATGGGATATTATTCTGAGCTTTTGCGTTATCAAACGCATAAAAAAATGATAAAAGTTATCAGCTTGTACGTGGTTAAATCGTCCGAAGAGTTATGATTTGACGGCAAATGAAAAAACGTGATAAAACGGTATCCTTAAAAACGGTATCTTCAGTTTGCATAAATTGACAGCACAACCTGCAATCAAGTTTCCACGTAGATACATTTAAATTCAATAACGACATGTGATTCGAGCAAAACGAGTATTGTGAAAATTGTTCAGTTTCATGGCAAGTAAATCGGGTAGTATGAGCTTTCATAGAGTTTCCAAACTACGACGTATTCAAATATGACAGCCCGCCGTCAAATTACAAAACAATAGCCAACACGTGGTCATACTGAAACATACGACAGACACAACATTAATCTACTAAAATTAAGCGAACGAATTAATACTTTTATAAACATTTATCGATCATTACAATCCCATGAAGCAACGTTGAAAAGCCCAGTTTTGTAATGTATAAACAAGACAATCTGAGAATCGAGAGTAGTTCTTCTCTTGATGAGTTTGAATTTGAAACATACTCGTGTCAGTGTTAAATTCGTTTGAATTTCAAATAATACTGTATTTACAAGCAATAAAGCAAAGCGATAGAACCACAAAAGCAATATTTCACACCGATTTCCAAAATACAAGCCAACGCGCGAGAGGTGGGCGCTAAAATCGCATATTTCATTCTAGAACTTACATTTGAAATGCCGTAAAGACCGTTAATAATTCGAATCACCGTTAAATTGCCGATACCAGTAATATTAAATAAATCACATAAAACATACACGGAGAGGATGTTTATCGACCTCTCGCTGCGGGACCAGATATAAACCTAACCTCACTTTCGGCTGGGGCACCCTGCGTAGGGAGGCTCGAAGTTGCCGGGGGCGGTGGTGGGTCCGGGGGGGCGGGGGGAGGGCAGACGCATGGGGCGACCCGGGGAGCCAGGGGGGAGGAGAAGAAACTTCAGGACGGGCACATACCAAGTTTGGGGAAAGGTCGAAAACGAAAGCCTAGATAGTAATCATTATTTTCATTTTCGGAATTACAACGGAGCATTTGTTGCTCCCTCCGTTGCTTTCTCATTTTAAATAATTAATCACGATTTTCTTACTGAATTTATTTTATTGAGAAGGTTTAACATTCTTATTTCACTCCATTGAGAGCCTTCGCCATTTATAATATTAATAAAATCAAAAAAACTAAAAAATATTTTGTTTTTTTATCTCGTTGCTGTCGCTGTGTTAATGCTGCGAAAACAGAATTTGTAGTTTTGAGACGCACGCGAATGAAAATTTTAAAATAAAAAATTTCTTATTTTTTCTGTTGACCGGTGCATATTTTTGTATTATGGCGATGTTTTTTTTTTCTTCATATTTTTCACTTGTATATATATACTTTGTGCACATCACTTTTATCACATTTTTTAAACTACTTTAAGAAACATAAATTCAGAGATAATGAACAAGATCTGCTTATATGTTTTGATTGGTCATGACGCTTGTCATAACTGTCTCCAATTCTGTCTCTTTTCCATTGATAATAATAATAATAATAAGTTGGATGACTCGTATAGCGTCATTTTTATGAAAAATCATGAATGTCGGGAGTGAGTTCCGCTGCTTTATAATATTGAATATTCCACTGCTTTCTAATATTATAATTTCTAATATTGAATATTCCACTGCTTTCTAATATTGTAATTTCTAATAGTAGAAATTACATTATTAGAAAGCAGGTGAACTCACTCCTGACATCGATACTATAAATACCATAGATTTAGTTTTAATTGTGCCAGTCTGACGATGCCCGTGATAGGGTCAAACCGGTGCGGTCGAAAATAAATAAGTGGAAAAATGTTATAAAGGTTTTTTAATGAAAAAAAATCATTTTAATATGGAATTCCACCATGAATTGATAGAGATATTTTTTTCGGATCCACTGGCCACGTTTAAAAGGAGCATCTTGGCAATAATATAAACCGCTCATTGAGTATACACTTCCATAGTATATAATGGAATGAACAGCCGCACGACTTAAGAATTATCAAAGACTCAACAGAATTCAGAACTAAACTTAAAACACATCTTTTCAGACAATCGTATCTATAAATTGAAGAAATTTACCTGTAAATTGCTTAGCTAAACTAGCCGGTTAGTAGTTACATAAAGTCATTAAATAAAATAAAATAAAAAAATTCACGCATCGGTGCGCAAATGCGTCCACAGCCCGCAACACTGTAAATAACCAAAGTGTAAAATATAAAATAAAGAGTTAATATTTATTAAAAGCTTCTTAGGCTTTTTGAGGTAATTTTATAAATATTTTCGAGTCCTAAAATTCATTTTATGAATACTTTCCAGTCCTAAAAATTATAAGTATCTCAATAAATACCAACTCTTCTTGTGCCACCAATCTTCTAATAAATGTAACATCGATAGAAAAGGAGCAACAAATAACCATGCAAAACTATCATCTCTATAAATAAATTTTCTAATAAAACTGTGTTCATCTGAAGCGACCTGCCAGGTAAGTATGTTTTTCTGTATCTGTTTGTACATAATTAGTTAAGAAATATTTCTACAGCGCCCTTGAGGTGATTTTTCACAAAAACGGTGCTATACAAATCATCCAATTATTATTATTATACGTCTAAATCAAGTCATGGTGTTTGAAAGAGAGAATATCAAAACAGTGTGCAATATAGTTGTGAATGATGAATACTTGGAGCAGGTCAATGAGTTTGTATATTTGGGAAGTATGTTTACGAGAGATGGAAAGACTGATAGGGATGTTGAAAGAAGGGTGAATGCAGGAAACTCCTCGGGGATGAACGCGGGTGGCGATAACAAAAACTTGTCCAAAGAAGCGAAGCTAGCAATCCACAATGGAGTGGAAGCGAATGTGCGGTAAAACCATGTATGATCATGTGAAAAATATTGATATTCGTAAAGAATGCAAGGCTTATGTAAGCGTCATGAGTAAGATTAAGAAAGGGATGCTTAGAGGGTTTGAGCATATAGAGCGAATGAACGAAGAAAGGAGAGTAAGAAGAATATATGACGCGAATATGAATGGAAGAAGAAGCCGGGAACGAACCGGGGAAGACATGGCACGATCATGTGAATCAAATACTTGAGTCGGGCCACTTCAGAAGTCGGAATAATAGAAGAGAATGTATGAGACAATGTATGAATGTGAATGAAGCAAGAAGTGTAGGTGCCAAGATCGAGTTGTTTGGCGATCCGTCCTTTCTACCTATGAAACGGCGTGATGGTTGGTTAATTAGTTACAATTTCTCACATCTACAAACACATTCACACTTATACACTACGCATAGTTTACATGTCACACGGTCTATACATGTATAAATCCGAAAATACGAGGAAAAATACCATTTTCCGTAAATCGTATTTCATTGTAACACGTGTACTGTTTTGTTATTATAATAAAATAAATAAATAAGTATACTAATCTGTTTAAAACATGTTTTTATTCGCTTGTTATTAAACAGCATATAGTTTTTTTACGAGGCAAATATCATCTGATCCCTTGAGAAGTGACACCGTGCGTAAAAAGGTAAGCTATTTTATTCGCCCCCGATGCGCGGTCAATGGGAGAAGTGCGTGGGGTTATATAGCCCGCAGAACACGTGCAGCGGGGCTTAGCCGTGTCTAGCTTCCGTATGGGGATATAGTATCAGAGAGACCGAGATATGAAAATATTTTAAAAATACGACATAATACAATTTCAAAGAAAGCAAATCTATTCCAAATTGAAATTTAAAGTTCCCACAAAACAAAATAATCATTAGAACCGCATAATTTGACAGTTCCAACGCGAGAACTTCAGTCTAAGACTGTCTTTTTGGTAGCAGATGGTTGAGTGTGTTTTAAAGCAATAGTACTCGTATGTCAAGGGACTGATACTTTAAAATCGTCAACTTTGTGATTTTAGGGGTATTGTAAAAGTGATGATTTTTTTAAAAGCGAATAACGTAAGTTATAAAGCTGAAGAGAGCGGGGAGGGGAAGAGGAATCAACATATATTCAGATGTTGACCCTACTGTACCTAAAAAAACGTATATATTTGCGCAATGTCTTTCAGGGGATGAATCATTTGTATTGGGGTCAAAAAGGCCGTGCCTTTTGGTAACTCCGACAAATGCATCAATCAGTGTCATCTGTTCACTAGCGAAATAATGACTACACTATGTTTTCTTTCCTTCAAAATATTGTTTGTGTTTATTTAGCGGAAAATGTGGAAATTATGGTTTCATGTTAATTCAACACACGTAAAAATCGGTACACTTTTTAAAAGTAACATAAAGCAAATAAAAGAACAGTAAAAAAGGAGCCCGAAACCCTAATCTACACAAATCTAATTAATCTTTTTTTTTCTTTATAATTTTTTATTTAAAGAATAATTTAAAAACAAAACTATTTTATTATTTTTAAAATATGACTAATGAGGTCAGATTAGATTAGGTTTCAATGACTTTATATCACTTTTTAAAAGTGTGCCGATTCATACGTGTGTTGATTTATCCAGCCACCGGAAATTTCATAGTCGTTCTTAGAGAAAACTTTCACGAATTTTTTTAAAATACTAATTATTTCGCTGTTTTTCCAACTGCCTACCCTGATTATAAACTGTGTGCACGCCACTGCTTGTTATCTGACTCCAATCATTGATCTCAAAAATACTTTTTTTAAAAAGGTTTGCCAACATAATTTCAATTTCTTTAAATTTGGTTAAGAAGTTATTCAAATAATTTTCCCAAAAGTGAATAATTTCTGAAGCACCTGCCAAAGCATTTGATAAAATGATTTAATGTTAATCGTTGAAAAAGTTTCTAATTTGATTAGCCAGAACAGATAAAGAGGTTTCATTGACCGAAGTTAAATAAAGTTCAACAATAATTTATTAATGGGTATAGGTACTTCAAGATTCGTTTTGCAATCCGAGTTAGAACAGAAGAACCGGGGGAAATTTTCCTTCTGAAAAAAGTAGAGATTTTGATTTAAAATTCCGATTTGAAGGCGAAATCGATTCGGAATCGATTTTTCAAGTTTAACGTTGATTTCGTAAACGACGCACAAACTTAACTAAACATAAAAAACTATTTGACTTGCAAATGCAAAGCGAGATTTTGGCGTTAGCTCATTGTTCTCACAAACAAACATTAACATTTCTAATAAATATTTTGAATATAACAATTATGTTGATATTGAGAAACTTTTTCCTTCCAAAAACACGTGGAAATATTATTTGGCAACCGTCCATATCGATCCGTCTTTTTAAAGAAAGACAAATATTCCCGGGTTACGAATAACCTGACAATATTAGAAAATCTCCTACAACCATTATTTTAAGACGTTGCTTGTGAAATGAAGAAGGACTTAGCGGGTGGAGAAATTGAACTCACTGCGCCTGAGTGGGAACCCGACGCATTTGCAAACTCGGCCACTGGCCGGTAAAATATAATGCTTAGAAAAGAATGTGTAGTTTTTATTCAATGCTGCAGCGGCATGCATTGCTACTTTACCAAGGGTAGGCTGTAGCTTTGCAGGTGTTGATAATCACCGTCCTTGAAATCCCTTAGATTTGCAAGGTTTATTATAGGTAAAAAATGTTAACACTCTAAGGTACGAAGAAAAACACGAAAGAATTTCTCATAATTTTGTTGATCGTTTGTCAATTTTATTGCCGATTATTTGCCAACGGGCTACCATGTTTTTTTTTGTTATGTTATTGGCTTTCACCCATTAAGGGCGATCTCGGCCATGCCAGTTAGATTTTAATTCTACAGATTGTTCTTAAAATTAGTTTCTTTTAAACAAGATATAATATTTGGGCAAATAAAATTAAAGCAGATAAGTTAGATAAGTTAAACAGTGTAAATTTATGTGTGTTTTAATCCCCAATGACTTAAATTTTAATGCCATTTTTTATAAATGTATTTTGCTAATAAATTGTTAATTTGGGGGGAGTTGAGATCAATATTCAGTTTTACCAATTCATGCATAAAATTTGGAAATTGGTCATTGATAGGACACTCAAAGAAATTATGGTCCAGAGTGTCCTCTGACCCACAATCACAGTAAGGCGAGCTGACTATATGGAATCTGGCGAGATTACCAAGACAAGAAGTGTGACCTAGTCTCATTCGAGTTATGGAGGAAATATATATTTTTGGCATGCAAGTGTATTTATGAAACCAGGGCTTGACAGGAATAAACGGTTGTATTAATGAGTACTGATGACCTTTTGTTAGAGAAGCTATTTTCCATTCAGAGGACCATTGCAGTTTGTATTTACTTTTTAGAATAGGGAAATAATCTCTAACTGGAACAGGAATACCATTTAAAGAACCGCGAACAGTGGTTTCCTTACCAATGGAATCCGCTATTTCGTTTCCAGTAATACCTAGGTGTCCTGTAATCCAAGCCAGGACCACTGACGCATTTGATAGTGAAATGGAATACAGGAGGTCTCTGATAGAGCAGATTAGTGAATCGCTATTAGAATTGAGTGGGGATGAACATATTTTTTGTAGTGAGCTAAGCGAATACGTCGGTTCTCGTCCGATTACCAAAGTTAAGCAACATCGGACGCGGTCAGCATTTGTACGGGTGACCGCTTGGGAAAGTAGCGTGCCATTGGCTTTTTCTTACCCTCAACTCAGCATCCATAAAGTGACAAGGGCGCCTAAGGACATAATTATTTATCTATGTTTAAAAAAAATTAAATAATAAGGAAAGGAAAAACAAATCAAAGCCAATCGTGTTCACTAGAAACCTTGACTCACAATCAATTTGCTGTAGAGTTATTTTGTATTATTATAATAAAAAGTTATCTATAATTGCATTATTATATTATGTATAATAAACTCGTATTTTTCACTGTCGACATTATTCGTATATTGTTATTAATTTCGTTCCAAAGGATCAATCCGATAATTGAAAGTTGAAAGGATTGGCTTTGAAATATTTCCACAGATGTTCCACCATTGGCAAAAAAAGGACAATTAATACAGAGTGGTAATAACGATTACAAGGTAATTTTGAATGTGAGCCTTTTATGTGCAAATATTTCTTACACCAATATTCGATGTAATCCAGCTTTTGGAAATGAAAACATTCGAAAAGAGTGTAATATTGGCCGATATAGGATTCGTTTTTGGGTGATTTGCGCTGTTTGCGCGATGTATCCCATGAGATAAAGCTAAAAAAATACTAACATGAGGAAGACAGTTTTCACAAGAATGGAACCAGTTGCAACTGAAGAGACGAAAATAATTGTTGAAATAAAAACATTTTATTATCAGGGAAACGATTATTATCAAAAAGAAATCTTTAAAATTCATGAAAAATTACATTTTCATCAGATATTTTTTGTTTTTTTTTTAAACTTTAGTTGATTTTTATCCTTCATTTTCTTGGGATAGGCAGAGCTTTTCAGCCTCTACGAAATACACGCCACTACGATACTGTCCTTAGATGACAAATATCGAGATATTGGTATGTGAAATAACAACATTAACTTTCAAACAGGTGCATTTCTAGTAAGTATCCAAACACCAGCTTAAAGTTAAGTGATAGGAAAATTGCAATCAAGAAATTTCATACACCGAAGGAAATTAACACTTCACTCCAGTATACTTTTAAGAAGTGTCCTTTCAAATTTGCTTAAAAAGTAAGCTTCCGTCCAGGAAAATACGATGACAGACATTTCACATTATAAATAAGAATAACCATTGAGCGAACATTTCGCCAGCGGTGACAAAACCGAGCTCTATGATGATAACAGTTAATTTGGAGAGCGATACTTTGTAATATTTCACCCCAAGTGCGCATTACGCTAATAGCTTAGCCTATATTAAGCAATATCTTCACCGAGATAATCTACTCACGGGTGCTTTTCTTAGTAAGATTTACTGGAGAGGGTGTGATCGACACTGTTAGCAACAACCTTACAGATAAGTATATAAATAATTATAACAATTGGATGATTTGTATAGCGCCGTTTTTGTGAAAAATCACCTCATGGGAGATGTGCAAATATTACATCCTATTCTCTATCTATTTATGTACAAACAGATAGAGAAAAATATACTTACCTGACAGGTCGCTTCAGATTAAAAAAGTTTTATGAGAAAATTTAAGCTTAGAGAAGACATGACTTTTACAGTTGCTATTTTATCCTCCTTTTCTTTTGGTGTTACTTTTATTAGAAGATTGGTGGCACTAAAAGAGTTGGTATTTATTTGAAATATTTACAATGTTTAGGACTGGAGAATATTTATAAAATGACCTTAAAAAGCTAAAGAAATTTTTAATAGATAATTACATTTTTTTGAACGTTTAGTTATTTACGCGGGTTGTGGACGCATTTACCCACCGGTGCGCTAGCCTAGCTAAGCAATTTACGTGTGCATTTCTTTCATTTATTGATATGATTGTCTCAAAAGATGATTTATAAGTTTAGTTCTGAATTCTGTCGAGTCTTTGATCATTCTTAAGACATGCGGAGGTTCATTCTAGGTTTTGGTCCTGATACTCCAAAAGCACGATCACCGAACTCAGCATTAGGTGTGCGCTTTGGTTCCTTCAACCCCCCGATAGCTGATGAAGCTGCTGACCTAAGGGTGGACTGAGTGAAGATTTCCTAGAGGCAGTTAAGACTCTCTCAAGTGTTGTCCCGCCAACCAAGATGAGAGTTTGATAAAAATGACTTCACTTCTGTCAGTAGGTAGAAATCTATGTTATTTTAGTTATTATACATTAAAACACTAGCAAAGGGCTCTTAAGAACTAAAATCAGTGATACAAATGACTAACCGCGAATCAAAGAATATAATAATCATTTTGGAACATTTCGCTGATGATCATCATCGAGTTAATTCGCTATTTTAATTGAATCTTCAATCAAAGGCAATGTTATCTTTGTGGCGATGCTCCCTTACAACTAACAAGAAAATTGATTGCGCGGCAGAATTATAAATTATCCCTTGAATGATGGTTATTCGCAGCTTTGTTCGGGCTAATGTCTACAATTTCATTAAACTAGACAACGGAGCAAACCGCTAAGTATCGCATCTAGCCCGTGGCAGTGGCGGCAGAACGCTCTCCTCGCGAAACATTATTATTATTCATTATGTCTATAATAACACGCTAGGTACCTACCTACTACCCACTGTTGTTGTCGGATTGTACGAACGCGTTACAAAAATGTGTTATTCTTTATTACGAGTGAAGTGATAAAAAAATGAAACATTTAAAAAAGCTGATGAACAAGTACACCATTTAAAAATGTTATAATCTTGAAACGCTTTAGATCATTTGCAAATAAAATGAACTTAACATCACGTTTAAATCATATATAAATAGATGGTTCGTGGCTGCAGAGCACCCATGCATCATGAGTTCAATGCCTCCATCAAGACACATTTTTCGCACAGTGGTGGTAGGAGATTTTCAAATATTGTCAATTTATCCATAACCCGGGAATGTTTGATTTCCTTTAAAAACACATGTATATATTATAATGAAGAGATTAACATGACTTCGCGGTTACAGGGGTAACTATTCATCCATCTTCGGAATGATCCATATATACCAAGGGCTTTTAAATGTATTAATCCAATCGTGAAAATTAATTTATCCACGAAGCACTTCACGTAACAAAGATGTACATTAACAATAACTCATTCACGTGCTTACCTCACAATCCACAAGAATGCACCCGAGTTTTTTCTTTTTAGATATTTAATCTTCAAATTTTATAATGTTATTATTAAGTTCTCCGAGTATTTTACGTTTTATTATTGTGACAGCTGTTAAAAGGCGTTCCGTAATAAATAATTTTAAACACCGTCCAAATTCTTTACCGGTAAAAAATAATTTTAAACACTTTCCAAATTAGAACTGCGTGGGAGTAAATAAAATCATATAAGTAAATAGTGCCAACGTGGCTTATCCACAGTTTGAAAATGACCTTGAATATTTCTACTAACTATTTCATTGAATCTAAACAAATCATCAATTTACATTGAATCTATATTTTCATGTTTTATTATAATTTAAAAAAAAATGCAAATGGCATATATGGTTGTAATTGTTCGTAGAAAAAAGATAGGAAAAAATGTTGGTTTCAAAGAAGATGACTATTGACATAAAATGACACGCTTGAGACCAAATGAGTATAAACCTAAATGCCCAACAGGAAGGGTTTCACGTAATGGCGCATTCGCCCTACCGTTATCTTGTCGATGTTTATATTCATTCGAGCCATTGCAACCCTTAGAAAACGACCACAATGTATTGTGAAAGAATCCTAAAGTTACAAAGTAGAACCATATTTTCAGAAAGCATAGAAGATAAGATTTCAATGGCTATTTTTTTTACCGTGTTAAATTGTAGTAAAATGAAGAAATACGAGTATGTGAATCTACGCTCTAACTACACCCAGGAATCTTCGTTCTTTCTCTCTAGCTGCAATCAAGTAAAAACATTACGGATTTTGGTAATCATTAGAACTTTGAAAGAATTATCATCAAATTAATTTAAAAAACTAATTAACCATCACGCCGTTTCTTGGCATGGCTAGGCAGAGAGGATAGACCGCCACATAACTCTATCTCGGCGCACACTTCTTGCATCATTCGTATTCATATAACGGCTCACACATACTCTCCTATTATTTTGATACTTGACATGACCCGACTCAAGTATTGGATTCAATTGATCGTGCCATGTCTTCCTCGGGCGTCACCGACTTCTACTAATAAATTCCGCAACATAATCCGCTCTGTGTCCCTTCCTTAATCTTAACCATTACAACAGCCTTGCACTATTTCCGAATCTCCATATTTTTAACACGGTCATACAAAGTTTTAGCACATCGGAGATCTCATTTCTACAGCTACAGCATTCAGTCTGTAGATGTGCAAAAGCACAGAAAAGTTTCTGGTTTTTTGCCAGAAACTTCTCTATGAGCATGCGCAATGAGAAATTCTGATTCATGCACCCCCTCCCATGAAACTCATGAAAGCACCAAATTAAGAAAGTTATTTAATAAAATCATTACCTACGTCCTCAGTCTCAGTGACACAGAGGCCAGATCATTTCATCTTTAAGCCGAGGTCTAACTAAATTTTCGTATTTTTAACTCAATTCCTACATTTAAAACTAAGCGTAGGTTAGGCATATGAATCCTTTAATTTGATGAAGTTAAATAAAAACATAAAATTTAGCTAAATACAAGTTTATTTAAAACAAATTAGGATCATTCGCTCGTTTACTAATTTCTAATTATTCGAGTAAATTTAATATTAGACCCTTTCTTTCAATAATTAAGGATTTAGGCTCGTTGTTATGGGACGTGATTATTCACCAGATGTTCTGCGAATTTTGAAGAAGTGCTTTTATTTTTATAAGTTGAGAAAGCCCTTCCCGTCTTCCCGGTATAGGCAGCGTTGCAGTCGGCGTGGTTACATTTTAATTCGTATATGCTACTATTATTAAGTTTAGGATTTTTACTTTGTGAGTTTTTTAGGCTTGTTCCTATCTTATTATAGGTTCTAAAAGCTACCTTTAAACCACATGATCCTAATATAACATTAATTAATATAGTAAGGAAAATTATGTATTCACCGCTTCTCTGCATGTTCACATTATCAAAGCAATATAACACATTTAAATAAATCGACTAAGAAAACATTATCATTTAAATACGGGGAAACACATTATAAATGTAAAAACCACGCAGCAGAGAGAATTTTAATTATTTTCTAACTAAATTAATTTTACCGAAAAGAAATCATTATTTTTAAAACCCGTCCAATTTAGAATGTGGTGAGAGTAAATAAAATCATATAAATTAGTCGTCATAATGTGGTTTGACCCCAGTTTGAAAATGCTCTTGAACGCCTAAACAGCTGTTACAATAATAAAAACTAAAAATATTCGCAGAACTTAATAATAACATTATTAAATTTGATTTATATTAAATTTTAAAAGAACCTCTGATTATCGTAATCTCAAAACATGAGAAGAAAAAGTTGCACGGTTCAAGATGCCAAGAATCCAATTAAATTGGCTATTTTGCGAAAACCCTTTGTAAATGATGCCTCGAACAATGATGAATTTAATCCAAATTATAAATCTTGGCATTCTCTGTTTTGAAGTACCCTCCTTGGTATTATTAATACGTGCCATCTTTATAATGTTTCAAGAGGAGTATTTATTTGTTTTTCGTTGAGATTTCTTTGAAATTTAGAAATTTATACGTTTTATACACAATCCTCTAGTCAACATTACACGAAATTATGATGTAGAAATCTATGATTATTGTTTGCCAATACGCACTGTGCAAGTTGCTAAACCAATAAATAGAACGAATGATTTATTTGTTTGTTCTATACGGTTAATCAGAATGTGTAAGAATTCAAAAAATACAAACTGAAATCTACTAAATTCTATATGAAATAGGTGGCGGAATTTTAGGTAAATCGTTCAAAATTGCTATTACTGGTTTTCAAACTACACCAGGGGCGCAATTCCCGTTCTATTTAAGGAAGATTCCTTACGTTTTTCCTTAGGGTTAAAGACTTCTTGATTAACTGCTAATGAAAAATTAAATGGTAATGACCTTTTTTGTCTCTAGTTCTAAAAGTTATATTTGAATTTGTACCGACCGAAGAGGTGGGTCATTCCACTTATTTTAAAAACTCGGTTCCAATTCCGAGTTCAGCCACATGGACTCGATTCCTCAGACTCAGTCTTTGTTCCTTTCGGTCCGCATAGGTCCGCCGTTCCGGATTCAAAAATCGTTCATATTCCACTAATGATTAGGGGCGCCTTTCGTTTCTGACTCCAATCCAAAACCTTTGCTGTTCCTTGAGTGTGAGTTGTAAACGAGTGAATCCGGATTTGCGAACTCGGATTGAGTCCACCGCCATCGGAATCGAATTCATTGGACTCGGCCGGTCGTACCGACTCAATGCCGCGCTTGACGTGAATTGTCAAAAATGTCAACATCTATATAATGTTTAATAATGTTTACTAGCTAATTATGTTTAAAGTAAATGATAAAGTAATTGGTAACATACTTAATATTGAGTTTTTCTCTTGTTAAAACGTGGCAAATATTGACATTTTTAATGAATGAATTCAACTGACAGCTGTCATCCGAGATAATCGGAACCGCAGTTAAGTAAGAAGGCTTTAACCTTAAGGAAAAGGTTAAAGAATCTTCCTTAAAAGGAACGGGAATAGCGCCCCTGGTTTCAAACAAAACGGGACGTATTTCAACGAATTTAAGGATTACAGTTTATTACACGGATCATAATTTAAACAGCTTATTTTCCCAAATTAAGAACATCAAGTGAGCTATTTAAGTGAAAAGCAAGAAATAGTGAGTGAAAAACAATTTGGGGAAGTCTTCATCTAGCAGTTGGTAGTGGATGAGGATGACGATAGAGAAAAAAATGATCGTTTACATTTTCAACCCATGCAGACTAACTGCGGCCAAATGTACGCCATTTGGTTTTTATCATGTTCAAGTCACGATCAATGTCTCGTAATCTCACCCCGAATTTTCCGATAACTATGCAAAGATGGAAGGGAACAAAAAATAAAGGTTTATAAAAATATGGCGGTGAGCGTCGGAACGTCGTTCTACAAAAGACATTATAATAAGATTACCTTCATTTCAGAATCTCCATTTCTCTTTCCCTCGTTTCTCTGGCTTGATGTTGTTCTCAAAGGGAAATTGTTTGCGTAAACATCGCGCTTTATCCCATTGCCATAAGACTAACGAGGTTGACAAATAATATCGAAGGCGCCCTCGTGGCAGCCGGCTGCGTTGTGTAGTCGCTCCCGATTTACCTTGGAAAGATCGGGAAGTTATTAATTTTCCCGGTGTAAAAATAGCATAAAATAACCGCAATAATTTTTGGGTTACATTTATAAAAATTACATAATTTTAGTGCTGTCGTTTCGGGCTTAAATCAAGTTTATAATAAAAAGCCAAATATTTTGAGTTGAAATCTGCTTCGTTCTTTCGAATTAACGCATTAGACATCGGTCACATCCTTAGAGTAATAATACATCTGGCGGCGGTCGGTCGAACACGTGCGGAACTAGTGAAGTGCGGTGGTTGTAAAAAAATATTGTATACAACCGGGAAGTGAACCCCAACAAGAACACCAGCTGGGGCGAGAACGAGCCTTTACCTACGTCATTGAGATAGTGGCCAAGTACCTCAGCAAGCACGACTTTGACCTGATCTGCCGGGTGCATCAGGTGGTAGAGGACGGGTATGATTTCTTTGCCAAGAAGCAACTGGCACTGCAGAGAATTCGATAATGCAGGAGCAATGATGTCAGTGGACTACACGATGAAGTGCTCCTCCGGATCCTCAAGCCGGCTGACAAGCGCCTGGCGTACGTGCAGACGAACATCAATCCGACCCCTCACGCCACCAGGGGCGTAACCAAGACAAAGAAGATTTTGAGGGCCCTCTGGATAAATCCCACCGGCCACCATCCTCCCCCGCCGCTCCACCCTTTTAAGAGTGTTCTGTGTTATTTATCCTAAAAATATGGTTAATAATTCTTTGTCTTAGCTTAAATACATTCTTGAATATAATGGAAACAGTCACTCTATCATTTGTATTATCGTCTTGCAATATTAAATACATTCTTGAATATAATGGAAACAATCACTCTATCATTTGTATTAGCGTCTTGCAATATTAAATACATTCTTGAATATAATGGAAACAATCACTCTATCATTTGTATTAGCGTCTTGCAATATTAAATACATTCTTGAATATAATGGAAACAATCACTCTATCATTTGTATTAGCGTCTTGTAATATTAAATACATTCTTGAATATAATTTAACTTCATCTCTTTATATGGTCTATAAATAATGTGTAATGATGGCCTGTCCAAAAAAAATAAAAATAAATAAATAATAATAAATTCATAGAATAGACGTAATATAAGAATAATATAAGAATAGGAAGTAATATTTGTACAGCGCCCCTGAGGTGATTTCTCACAAAAGCGGCGCTATAAAAATCATCCGATTATTATTATTATTATTATTAATACAATGCACCAGAATCTCGTTTTACTTTCTGGATCCGTTTTATATTGTACGAGTATATTCAAATGCTTATTTAGTTTAAACTAATATTAACCTTTGACGACCTCAAAGTTAGAGCGGTAAGCTATTTGGCTCCCGACCCAGAGGTCACGGGTTCGATACCCGGCATGAGCAAACATTTTTAATTGTTTATGGAAAATTTTACAAAAATTATTATGTGTACAGCACGTTCTAAAATGATAGATGCTCTCAGTATCGCCCCGGTGAAATGCCATCAATTAGCATAGAAATATTGCTTATAATATACTTACATATTTCCCAATCCTTATCTCTCCCCCTGCTTCCCCTCCCCACATAATTCAGCCTCACAATATACCTACGCTAAATTATTATTCCGGCTCCACCAAAGTATTGACTCAGTTGATCGTGCATGTTAAGCATTTGTTCTCATGACACTCCTAATGAAAACAATAGTAAAACAAAACACAATTCTGAATATGGTCCATTGATTAAAGGCAGACACAATTAGGGTTATTTATAAGTTCAATGGTTTGAGTATTCTATAACTATAACTTTTCCTTTGTAGGCAAAAGGTAAAAATTTGTATCCAAAACCATTTAGGGAGTAAGTAAGCGTGTATTTTCTCGTAAAATAAGGTTGTTGATATAATGACACCACCCATTGAGGGTTGGGAAATGTGAACGTTGAATGAGTACCTTCTTGGGAAACGGGGTGGGATGGGGGTGGTACTGGGTGGTAGGTAATAAGATTTTCCACCTGAGTGCTTTGGCGACGGGTATTTTCGTTAGCTTTCCTTTGATGCCATTGATGAAAATTTACACAGGAAAAGTGCCAAAGCAAAGGACGGAGACAGAAAACCCTTAAGTACATATTGATATATAAAGTTCGTCACTCATAAGTAAAGTTGCTCACTTAAGGAATGTTTCTGAATGGAATTTCTAAACAAATAGAAGATCGCAGAGACGCGAGTCCCGGATAGACTAGATGTTCCAAGTTCGAATCTCGGTCGCGTCCGTATCTTTTATTTTCTGTATCTTCTTCTATTTCAGGTTTTAATTGAGAGTTATTGATGTTATTTTCAATAATTAATAATGCAATGAGGTGTGAAGCTTCAATAAGTTAATTCTTATTTTAATAGAAGATAACTCTTTGAATTACATTAACCCCTCAAGTCTTTTTGGGAGATATTTCTCCCAGAAAACAAATAGCTGTAGAATCTTTTGGGGAGATATTTCTCCCAGCCCGAAACGGACTCATATAAGTCATGTTATCTAATTTTGTACCATAGTAATGTTTGTTATTTAAACTGTGTTAGAAACAGAAAAAATACGCTTTTTATTGCCATTTAAAAGTTTACCATTAACATCGTATGTATGTATGATCTTGTCAAAAATATTGAGATTCGTGACGAATGCAAGGCTGCTGTATTAGCGTCATGAACAAGATTAAGAAAGAGAAGCTTGGATGGTTCGGGCATGTAGAGCGAATGAACAAAGAAAGGAGTGTAAGGAGTATATATGACGCGAATATGAATGGAAGAAAAAGCAAGGGACGCCCGAGGAAGACATGGCACGATCAAGTGAATCAAATACTTGGGTCGGGCCATGTCAGAAGTCGGAATAATAGAAGAGAATGTATGAGACGATGTATAAATGTGAATGAAGTAAGAAGTGTATGCCAAGATCGAGTTGTTTGGCTGTCCGTCCTCTCTGCCTACTCCCGCGGGGAAACGGCGTGATAGTTAGTTAGTTAGTTACCATTGACATTTTAGAAAAATTATCATTTATTATCAAGACTCGAGGGATTAAAATGTCAATCAACTTATTTTTACATACCATGGTTTACATTGATGCTGTTGATATTAATCCACGAAGAGAAAAAAAACGTAGAAGTGTGTTGTGGGAGTGTTCGTGTGACCCACGTAAGTTAAATTTTCCTTACTTCTGATGAAAGTGATCAAACAGTATATTATTAAATATCGAATTTTTTCTCGAACAGATCAATTTCAGTAGCCTGTCTTGGGCCTAGGGGTTGAAAGGTTCAATAAATATGGCTTGTTTCTTTTCATCACACTTCTTGGAATTTTTGTTTAGTGGTTTTGGTATTTAATTTATTATAAAGCTTTAACAATTTTGTTCTTTCTGGAAGGAGTTAATTCAAACTCTCCGAGAGAATGTTATGAATTGTTTCGTCAATGTAATTTTATTTGAAGGAAATAAATAATAATTAAGTACCTACATCTATTATTTAAAAAAAAAGCTTGTGGATATTTACCAAACAATCTAATAAAATCATTAGAAAATTTATTTTGGTAAGTTTTTTCCTCTGGAATATTTCTCCGTTTATTTCCCCTTTTAATCAACCCCTGCAGCAGTTCGCAAAACTTTTATTTGATTATTTACAAAGTTTCTCACGGGGTTCTCGGGATTATTATGTAATTTTCAATACAAAATAGCGAAACTGCGAAAGCCAAGATTAAAGTAAATTGCGGCACTCGTAAAATTCGAGAAGACTTTCTGCAATTTGGAATTGCAGCTAAGGGGCTTGCATGGGTCTCAGGGGATGAAATATTCCGCCTTTCGGCTAAAGCAAGCGACCGTTATTTCCAAAGTTTCTTCTTAAAGCACCAAAGTTATTTTTTATTTGAAGTTCAATGCCATAATTTGTTGCGGAGAATTTTTGTGACGATTTACAATTCACAATAATTATTAGCCTGAAACACTCATCCAAATTGAAAAAACCTTCCGAGCAAAGATAAATGTCGCCGGCAGGACTCGAACCCATACTCTTCTAATATCCGGTCAGATGCAGATATTTGACAAGTCAAAACATTTTTCACCAATAAAATGAAGATATAATTTGTCTCGATGCCACCTAGTGAGGGATTTAGCCGTTACAAGCCTTCCTCATACAAATAAAGTTGGTTGTTTACAGGTGAAATATAATAAAAAACCGTAATTATTGAATGAAACACTAGTATATATTGATTAACTTGGCGGGTTTGCGATAAGCCGACGTAGCTCAACGGTAGAGCATCTGACCGGCAATCAGAAGGGTGCAGGTTCGAGTCCTGTCGGCGACATTTATCTTTTCTCGGAAGGTTTTTTCAATTTGGATGAGTGTTTCAGGCTAATAATTATTGTTTATAAAAATAATTGTTACCCTTTGCGCTATGCACAAAAATCTTGTCTTAAAAACTTTAGTTTATCAATTAATGATTTACAATTCAATTGATTTTGTTCGTACGCTTATTGTAAAAGGAAATGTTATCATCCTATAAGTATGATTTTATTTTATATCTAACTTTTGTTCGGATCACAAACCGAGGAGACTGATGAAGATAATTGAGGCAAATATTTGAGGAAACGGCTAACTGAAAAACTGTTCTTGTTCGTACTGTTATAAGAAAATTGTGAAATGTTAAGAGTACGCGGGATATTAACTGGATTGAAAGCCTTAACCAAGGAATGGAAAAGGGAGAAACATGTTTACCAAAGGGAGAAACATGTTTACAGAATTTACCAAAGTTGCTTTTTGTACTTGCTGAACAAAATTTTTTTTTTCTGTACTAATCTTTATATTTGATAATTACACTCTTTTCTAGATGTATTGTAATGCCATATTGTGTCAATACTAGCTTTTTCCATTGTGTTTTGTATAATGGCACTTAATATGACCTAAACGTGTCAATTTGACTGCCCAAAAATGGGATTTGTTTGCAGTTGGACAGTCAAAACTTTCAAATATTTTATGGTTTATTAATGTGTGTTTCAAAATAAATAAACGTACATCATTTTGCGATTGTGTGATTGTATAAAGTTATAATAATAAGTAATCGTCAGAAAACGGAAAAGGAAGATGCAGATAGTGAACTTATAGGAAGATTAACGAAAAGTGCACAGTGGTGGCTTGTAAAGGGAAATTTTAACAGCACTACTTGAAAACGTCCTAGGAATGGTGCCCGCTCTTTATTGAGTGTCTGTTAAATAATAATTTTATTTTAACTCGAAACTTGATATTAGTGTCGAATGATTAGAAAGGAAAGCTTTCCTGCCATGTGCGACATGCTTCAGTCGCTTCATTGGCATGTTTGTCCACTCCTCATTATCATCCAACTGGCGTTAACAATGTACGACAGATGCCCTTCTTCCAGGGTATTCCCCAGGGATCTATCCGAACACTTATATTAGTTTCCGAAGAAGGGAGATTAGCGTTGCATGATGTTGTCATCGCCTTGTGCAATTGGCCTGTTTCAAGAATGGACACTGAACATGAGGGAATACCCATTTCATCGCATTCGAAGACATCCCGGGCAATAACTTTGATCTCAAGACCGTTAGAATACGTAAACTAATCAAAAAAATTTCAATTATTATTTGAACCAAATTTTAGGTACACATTTTC
Source organism: Halesus radiatus (assembly GCA_022606495.2). Lineage (NCBI taxonomy): Eukaryota > Metazoa > Arthropoda > Insecta > Trichoptera > Limnephilidae > Halesus > Halesus radiatus. The sequence continues at coordinate 93,652 of JAHDVE020010286.1, forward strand.
ATGTAGAAAACAAACATGGATTCTGATATTATAAGTTCATTGTATCTGGATATTTATAATATCAGAATAAAGGACGTTCTCGGTGATTGAGTGGTTATGATCCTTGGTGACGAATCCGGAGGTCGCGGATACAAATCCCGGCGGGCGCAAGTAAATTTTATTTTTATTAATTTGCGTTTTATTATTTTAAATAACATATAGAATATATGCGGCACGTTCCAGATTGGAAGATACTGTCAGCATCGCCCTGGTGAAAGAACACCATTCAGAATCGAAACGTTGCTTGAAATGACTTTAGCCGTGTTTGGTGACTAGATCTGAAAAGCCAGGTACTTCCCCCTACCTTCCTCTTTCCCATCTCCTTCCCCTCCCCACTACCTTCAGCCTCAGACGGTTGGGAGCAGTTGGAACTCTTGTGGGGTACTCACTTAAAAAAGAACAATGTTTATAATATATAATTTTTAAGGTCACAAAACTTTTCCTTGGAATATCTTACTGAGTAATTCAAATCATGCTGTTTAAGAGAGGACTTACTTAACGGGGCCTTTATGGTGGAATTTTAATCAAAATAAAGAAATGGCTTTCCAAATGCTTCATATTTGGCTGCTTGTTGGTGTAGTTTTATAAATAAGAATAGCTGTATTTAATAACTACGTTGTTTGCTCGAAGTGCCGTTTCCATGAACGCCGCAATGTGCAGAATAGTAAAGTTGGATGAAAATTATCACAATTCATTTTAAATATTTTATTCATGAATTTATCCCTCAGTGAGTTCTGTGAACATCATGAGCAAGATTCAAAGGATATATTGTATCAAGGATATTTATATGTGTCTTTGTTTTTAGGGGATATTTCTGCGTTTCTCCATCTTTAATTTTACTGGAAAATCCCGGGCACCGTCAAGTCACGTTGTTGTGTGTTTGGAACTCATTTTATAGGCTTTACTTACTTCACTGTTGGCCATTAGAAAAAAAGCAACTTTGTTTTACTTTGTAAGAAATTATTAATTGTTCATGCAGCATCAGCAACTCCACAGAGATACTTTTCGTCCTCATTTAAAAATAAGTTAAAAATATATTCCCTTTACAAAATAAATATCACTTTTTAATATATATCCGATATTTCGATATTTATATAAATGTCATGATATTTTCGAACCTTGATCATGGGTCAAAAGTATGCAAGAATACACTGTATTTTTCCAGAATTCATAGATAGGGCGGGTTTATCGGTGTAATATATTCTAATACATGAATATAAAATCGTAGTTTTGTGCCAGTGTACATATCACTGGATGCATAATAAAACGTTTAAATTCTGACATTTTTCTGAATTTCACAATAATGGAAGACAAAATGATGTTTGGATCTTATTACGTTCGATAAAGTACTTTTGAATATGAATCTAAAATTTGATTTGACATTAGTTTTTTTTGAAGCGAGAAATCCATTTAATTTTATCCATGTTGGGTTGGAATTTCAATTTTTAAATACCTTTTCGGGTGTAAACAGTTTATCTCAGTTTAAAAATACCATTTTTGTTTTATTTTTATCATCGATAAATTTGGAACAACCTATTTGGCATTGCGCCCTACTTTCGGACAGAAAAAAACAGGTATTTCTTGGTTTTTACCTCACGATGGAAAAGCGTTGCAAATGGGATACCGATATTAGTGTTTCCTCGAAAATTGAAACAGAAATATGTTCTGTTTTATTATTTTTACTCCAGAGCTCACAGATCCAGAGTTTCTGCTATTTCATGCACACATAATTTCTGCTTTGCAATTAGGTATTATTGTATATAAATAAACATGTTTTAAGCAGTTACTTTGTGGTTCGACATATTAAGGGAATAAAACAATCACGAAATTTATTTAATTTTTAATTAAGACTGGCCGGTTTATTTACAATTTTTTATTTTTATTTTATTTTTTTTTTATTTTACTTTTTTTTGGGAAAATTAACAGCAAATCCATAATTTTCATACATATAACAATATAAACAATAAATTATGCCAATTATAAATTTTCCTCTGCTGATGATAAATACTATGAGTAAAGTGTGACAATGTACAGTTTTTCATCAATTAGCTTAAACAATGTCAGTCGAGGGAGGGGAGGGTGGATGGGAACATAGGAGTGGGATAAAGGTAAAAAGATGGTTTAAGTTAACTAGTTTGAGAGTGGTCGCATTATGGATTTTAATTTAATATCACGTGTAGTTGAGTTAAAAATGTCAATATGGTAATAATTTAAGTTAAACGAGTGTGTAGATCTGTAGATAAACGAGTTTTGTTTGGAATTGGTTTTACAATGAGGGATATAAAAAGTAAGTGGCTGTCTGCTGTTGCGATTTGGGATATGAAATAGTAGGCGTTTGAGAAGATCAGGGCTATCAACTAGGTTGCGTGCGATTTTAAATAACATTACGGAATCAGCTATATTTCTTCGACAGGTTAATGTCTGTAAATTAAAGAACTGTGCGGAGTCTTCATTGCTAACATGAGATCTAAAAGAACGGAAGTTTAGGTACCTTAAAAATCTATTTTGGACGCTTTCAATTCTGTTTTTATGTAGTGCATAGCCTGGGTTCCATACCTGAGATGCATATTCCAAAATACTGCGAACATAAGAAAAGTAAAGTTTTTTGAAAGTGCTAATATCGTTGAACTGTTTACAGGCACGGATGACGAAACCAAGCATAGATGATGCTTTAGTTACTATACGGTCGATATGTTTATTAAAAGTCAATTTATTATTCAGTATGACTCCAAGGTCCTTACTTTCTGATTTGATAGATATCGGTTGACAATTAATTGAATAATCATAAGTAAATACGTTTTTATTTCTGGTAAAGCGCACGACGAAGCATTTAGATATATTAATTTCCAAAAAGTGGGCATTACAATAGACATTCAAACGATGCAGGTCATCCTGCAGCTTATGACAATCCTCGATTGAATTTATAGATGAAAAGATTTTTATGTCATCTGCATATAGGATGGTTTGTGAGTTTAAAAAACAATTACTAACATCATTGATATAAATATTAAATAATAAGGGACCCAATAAGCTGCCTTGAGGGAATCCAGATGTAACAGTAATACTGTCGGATTTATATCCAGCCACCACTACTATTTGACTACGGTTCGAGATATAAGAAGAGAGCCAACGATAAAGATCGCCGTGAATACCTATTTTTAAAAGTTTGTTTAATAAGGTGGTGTGATCAACCTTGTCGAACGCTTTGCTGTAGTCGGTATAGATAGCATCCACTTGTATTCTGTTATCCAGGTTATCCTGGAGATACTCTGTGAAGATTAAGAGATTTGAGGTTGTAGATTTACCACTAATGAAACCATGTTGATTCGTATTCAAGCTAGGCTTAAGAGCAGCATACATTTGATCATAAATTATTTTTTCAAAAAGTTTGTTAAATACGCAAAGTTTTGAGATTGGCCTGTAATTTTTAATATCAGTTTTTTTTACCATTCTTGAAGATGGGAGATACATATGCGGATTTCCAAGTACAAGAGGAACAGTGCATTAGGTTAGGGAACGTTTAAAAATTAAAGATAAAGGTAAGGCTAAATTGTGCGCACATCTTTTTATGAGAATTGGGGGTATTTCATCAGGACCAGCGCCTTTGTGGATGTCAATTTCTTTAAGGTACTTTAATACCATTTGCTGTGTCACCTCAATACTACTTATACTAGATATGTGGTTCCCGTTGCCAATAGGATTGGGGGGAGGTATATCTTTGGTTGTACTGAAAACCGAACTGAAATATTCGGAAAATAAATTTGCAATATCTTTTCCGTTGTTGGCTTTCAGATCTCCTAAATACATGCATTTTGGAACACCTTGGGATTTATTGGAAGATTTGACGTGGCTCCAGAAATTTTTTGGATTTAAGAAAATGTTATTTTCAATATTACTTAAGTAACGAGATTTATTTTCGCGACATAAGTCTTTATGCCGTTTACGAAGGAGAGAAAATGTGTCGTAGTCAGCTCGGTTTTTAAATCTCTTGTATTTACTAAAATATTTAAATTTTTCCTTGGTTACCTTGATAATAGCGGCATTGTACCATGGAGGATATTTTGAATCCCCCGTAAATTTATGAGGAATATGAAGATTTATAAGGAATTTTAAGAATTTATAGAAATGTTCAAGAGCTAGTTCTATTTGGTAGTTAGATAAAATGGATGCCCAGTCAGCTTGTTCTAGAGCGGAATTAATTGATTCATAGTCTCCACGGTTATAGAGAAAAACTTTTCTTTTTACGTTTGTCAGTGAAAGGGTTTCCTGAAATGGCACATTAATGGACATAGCTTTATGATGTATATCTTCAGGAACCAGCGGGTCGTCATTAGGTTCGGCGGAGATTAATAAATTAGACAGGATCAGATCAAGAATGTGGCCGCTCGAATTTAGTTCTCCGTTGAATTGAGAGAGGTTCATAAAGTGCATACAGTCTACAAAGTGATTACTGAGATGAGTAGAATGATCACTTGCTACATAGTATGAAGATGATGTAGATTGTATCCATGAAATTTCAGCCAGATTAAAATCACCTACGATAACAAATGAATCAGCGGGGTGATTTGATACCACGTATGATAACATATTAAGGAAATTTTCCATTAGGTGTTGATGTTGGGTCCCCCCTGGGATGTATACGCAACATATATGGACAAAGGGGTGACGTGTACCATTGGTACGAATGGTAACCCAAATGTCTTCAGCACAAGAGTGCCATTCAGGCCGAGCTACGCTGGTCAGTTCCTGTTTAATAGCTAAC